>JAYDZE010000003.1:44640-54640 GCA_034509125.1 Monilaria moniliformis
TCTCATAAATTTGGGAAATAAGGTTTTACAAATACAAAGCAGCTCAAAAGCTTGCTTTTCAGTATATACCCTAACATTAACCAACCAACAAAACTACTTGGTACAAATAACATCTTGTTGTTGCATCGAAACGTATAAATGTTGACTAATCTGGCTAACATTGAACTTGGTAAAATGAAATGGTTGAATAATTGAAAACTGAGATTATTCAGGAATAAACATTGAATGTTGAAGTTACACATTGAATTTCTAGTAGTTGATCCATAATAAAAAAAAGTGATTGTTCTAGAAGAAATGAAACAAGAGATATGGTAGAGCTAGGATAGTTATTGTAGGAGGTCTATCCAATACTAGATGTAGAGACGCATAATAGATCGATATGAACATCATGAGTTGTCCCATAATAAAAACAGTTGTTGTTAAAACCTTCTTCTCGGTTCCATCCTCCATAACCTAAGCTTGGAGAACGAAGAGATAAGAGGGCCTTATAGGGACTATGGTAAAAAAATCCATAATAGAGTCCGACCACAACGACCGAATTGATTAGCTTCATGCATAAGGATACTAGATTACCTAGTATAAAAGATTGAAAAATCATCACAAACCTGCTTTTTTTTGCTTTTCTATTACAATTTCTGGATTATTATAAGATGATTTTTGAACTTTCCATTTACAGAAAAAAAAAAAAATAGAACGAGAAAGACTAGAAATGACATATGTTATGTCAACGACCCCCAGTGGGTATTAAATGAATGGAATTAGGATCTGGATGGAATATAATGAAATAGAGCCACTTTGAGGTTCCCTTTGAAATGAGGCATGGAAGGGAGCCACTAGGAAGAAGTTCTGGGAGTTACGAATGAGGGTTCGAGCTCATATTGGTCTTGGGTTGAGAACGGGAATTGAACTCTATGAGATCTAATTTCCCGTTGTTCCTCAATAGCTCAGTGGTAGAGCGGTCGACTGTTAGTCGTAGGTTCGAATCCTACTTGGGGAGATTTGATTCATTCTGAATTAATGAATTCAGAATAGAGGGGCTCACTTTGACCATTAAGAGTAGGGAACTTGTTCCCTATCTTAGTTTATATCTCATCATGTCTCATTATGTTCTCTGAGATTTAAAATGACTGTCAATACCTCGGTGTAAGTCCTAGATAATCTTTTGCTCCATAGCCTTGGGGCTAGCCAATTAAGAATTCTCAGATGTATTAGCACTGCATCAAAGATGTAGTCATCGATTCTCCCGAGAGTTCACAATTGCAGCGAGCAAATATATTAATGACGAGGAAGTTCGTTATGCTACTAATAGAAGAGTTACGGGGCGTAAAAGAAAAAAGACATGCTGATAGGTCGGGAGCATAATATGTATAATGATTCCATCATTCATGATAAATACCATTCCAAAAAACCCACACCTAATTTCCATAACTTTTGGTCCACTACCTCGATCATTATTTTCCTACCCCCAGAGGAGGAGGTACTTTTCTTTTGGGCCGGTTGTGGGCGAGGAGGGATTCGAACCCCCAATGCCGTGGTTCGTAGCCACGTGCTCTAATCATCTGAGCTACAGGCACCACCCTGTCTCCACTCGATCTGTTTTCGGGAGTACCCTAAAACAATGAACGTTTCCTCTCCCCAGCCATCCAGGTTAAGAAGATGCGAAATCGTGCTCATCTCTATAGGAACGGTATGTTCCAAGGTGTAAAGTAGGAGAGAATGGATGTCATAATTGGGGTTTTAAATAAGACGACCTTCTGATTTTTCATTTTATGCCTTAAAAAAGTAATAAGAATCGAGCTATTTTTCTGCAGGACCCCCCCGCAGTATCGTCACCGCAGTGGAGATTAACCACCAAGTTCGGGATAGATTGGTGTGGTTACTCTACGCCTAGGACACCAGAATATCAAACCAAGAACGAAGAAAGGCATGAGATAAAAGCATATTGGTAAGTGATTGTGAGGCCCCAATTCTTGATTGGAAGTAACACCAAAGGCCTCTGCCGTTCCATCCCTTGGATAGATACAGAGGGAGGGCAGAGCTTTTGATTTTTTCATGTTGTCAAAGAGTTGAACAATTGTTTTTCGTGTTGTCAATGATTTGAACAATGAAAATAGATGGCGAGTGACTGATTGAATTGATTAGGTCATGTAGGAACAAGGTTCAAGTCTACCGGTCTGTTAGGATGCCTCAACTGCATATATCACTGCACTTCCACTTGAAACCTATCATAATGAGAAATGGATCGTCTCACTGTAACCTTCTCTTTAATTCTCAAAACGTTTGTCGCACTATCCCCAAGGGGCAGAGAACCTGTCGTTGTCTCGGCTGTGCTACCGGAAGCTCTGGGGAAGTCGGAATAGGAGAGCACCCATCTTGGGGTGGGCTTAATACCTAGATGCTTTCAGCAGTTATCCCTCCGCACTTGGCAACCCAAGTTTTATCGTGAGCACGATAACTGGTACACCAGAGGTCAGTCCTTCCCAGTCCTTTCGTACTAGGAAAATGTTATCTCAATGCTCTAACGCCCCCACTGGATATGGACTGAACTATCTCACAACTTTCTAAACCCAGCTCACCTACCGCTTTAATGGGCGAACAGCCCAACCCTTGGAACATACTACAGCCCCAGGTGGCAATGAGCCGACATCGAGGTGCCAAACCTTGCCGTCGGTGTCTGCTCTTGGCGAAGATCAGCCTATTATCCCTATAGTAACTTTTATTTATTGAGCGACGGCCCTTCCACTCGGTACTGTCGGATCACTACGGCACACTTTTGTCCCTGCTAGATGGGTGGGTGTTGCAGTTAAGCTCCCTTTGGCCTTTGCACTCAAGGGCTAATCTCCGTCCATTCCGAGGAAACCTTTGCACGCCTTTGTTACCTCTTGGGAAGCCTACACCTCATATAAACTGTCTACCTGAGACTATCCCTTGGCCCGTAGGTCTTGGCACAAGGTTAGAATTTTATCTTTTCCAGAGTGGTATCTCACTAATGGCTCGGGCTCCCCAAAGGAGGCCTTCTTCGCCTTCCACCTAAGCTATGCAGGATAGGCCCAAACCTAATACCAGGGAACAGTCAAGTGTCAAAGGGTCTTTCTGTCCAGCTCCAGGTAGTTCGCATCTTCACAGACATGTCTATTTCACTGAGCCTCTCTCCGAGACACTGCCGAGATCGTTATGCATTTTGTGCGGGTCGGAACTTACCCGACAAGGAATTTCGCTATCTTAGGACCATTATAGTTACGGTTGTTGTGCCCCTGGGCTTCGATAGCCGGCTCCCCTGTCATCAAGTCACCAACTTCCTTGACCTTCCGGCATTGGGCAGGCGTCAGCCCCAATACATGGTCTTACGACTTTACGGAGACCCGTGTTTTTGGTAAACAGTCACTCGGGCCTGGTCACTGCAACCCCCTCTATGAAGAGGCACCCATTCTTGAAAGTTACGAGGCTATTTTACCGAGTTCCTTAGAGAGAGTTGTCTCACGCCCCTAGTTATTCTCCACCTACCCACCTGTCTCGGTTTTGGGTACATGTACCCTTTTGTTTAAAGGTCGTTCGAGCTTTTCTTGGGAGTATGCCATGGGTTACTTTAGCGCCGTAGCACCTAGTGTTCGAACATCGGCTTGAGGCATTTTCTCTATCCCTTCTTACCCTAAAAAAATAGGGGCACCTTACATTCTTGAATCGATAACCATCTTTCGGCTAACCTAGCCTGCTTCCTCCTTCGGGACCATCAAGGGGTAGTACAGGAATATTCACCTGTTGTCCATTGACTATGCCTTTCAGCCTGATCTTTAGGCTCTGACTCACCCTCCGTAGATGAAACTTGAGTAGGAAACCTTATGTTTTCGGGGCATTGGTTTCTCACCAATGTTTGCGCCACTCAGGCCGACATTCTCGCTTCCGCTTTGTCCAATACTGCTCATGCAGGGGCTTCTTTCTAAGGCGGAACGCTTCTCTACCGAGCTTCAGCAGATCACTTAGCCCCGTTCATCTTCGACGCAAGAGCGCTCGATCAGTGACCTATTACGAACTCTTTCAAGGGTCGCTGCTTCTTAGCAAACCTCCTGGCTGTCTTTGCACCCCTACCTACTTTATCACTGAGCGATCATTTAGGGGCCTTAGTTGGTGACCCTGGTTGTTTCCCTCTCGGCGATGAAGCTTATCCCCCATCGTCTCACTAGCCGACCTTGATCCCTGTTATTTTGAGGTCATATCGATTATTCAGAGTTTGCCTCAATTTGGTACCACTCTCGCGGCCCGCACCGAAATTGTGTTTTACCCGTAGATGTCCAGTCAACTATTGCGCCTCAACATATTTCGGGGAGAACAAGCTAGATCTGACCAATTGCCAATCCTACTTCCTCTACGTTCTTGACAACCCATGTTTGTCTAAGTAGAGTCTTTCAATGGCATGTTTCGGTCCTCTTTCCCATTACTTAGAAAAAGTGAGCCACCTGTTCAGGTACAAAATACTATTATTACTGCCTGGATAATTAGACATCCAACCCATAATCGCAACGACCTAATTGCAAGAACGGAGCTCTACCAACTGAGCTCTATTTTTCCCTGCTACAGTTGTGCCATCTTGGACTTGAACCATAGACCTCGCATGTGAAGTAAATCATTGTACCTACGGTCCAACCAATTGGGAGAGAATCAATAGACTCCTTTTCGGGAGTGATTCATATTTCCTGAACGTAGCATTCAACTCTTTGTTGTACTGCGCTCTCCAAGTGTGCTTGTTCTCTCCTTCGTCCTTTATCCTGGCAAGTCTTTGCGAAATAACTTGGATGAGAAGGAAAAAAAAAAGGGCATTAAGAGACCCTTCAGGCCCAAGCCTAGACACTCTAAGATCCTTTTTCAAACCTGCTCCCATTACGAATCAAGAGATAGATAAATAGACACATCCCATTGCACTGATCGGGGGCGTTCAGAGTGTATGAGGGGGTGGAAGACCAAGAAGTGAGTTATTTATACCAAGCACTCTTCTTACGGCTAGATCTAATCTCCTAGTCCCTATGGAAATGAAAAAGAATTTGAAGCTCTTCCTTTCGGGAATGGAGGATTAGGGAAATCCAATTAATTGCAGCTTTTTCAAGACCTTTGGGAAAATCATGAAAAGAAACGGCTTGAATGGTACGATCTCTTTGTCACCCCAGAATGAAGGGGGTGATCTCATAGTTCTTGGCCTGTAAAGATGCGATGTTAAGTGCTGCATTTTCTTTTCCCATTGAGGCTGAACCTAAACATGTGCTCGAAAGATAGGTATCCATACACTGATAAGGAATTTATGGATTCTCGAGAACAGAGGAGCCGTGGTGGTCCCCTCCGGACCACCCAGATCCCATGAGGGAATCGAAAGTTGGATTTACGTTGGATCTCACCTGATTCGCCCCATCTATCCTCCTGAGGATAGGTTTGGTTTCAAACCCCGGTACGCCTTGGATGATCCATTTCTCAGGGTCAGGCGCCGATGAGCACATTGAAATATCCATGTGGCTAAGAGCCCTCACAGTCCATGCACAACGACGCAATTATCAGGGGTGCGCTTTACAACTGAGCTAGTAGCCCGTTGTGCGAGCCTCCCACTGGGGGCCCATTATATCAAAGCGAGAGAAATTTCATCCCTTTCTTTCATTTTTTGCCTCCATGTCCCCAAACGGGAGACATGGGGACGTAACAAAGAGGATCTTATTAAATTGTTCCGATCTTGGATAGTAAGCTCATGAGCTTGGTCTGACTTCACCATCGAGAAACGAAATAAGACTTCCATCTTCAAGTTTAACTCAGACGTAGCTCCCTTCTTTTTGTTTTGGGTGTGAAGCAGTGGCAAACCAAAATACCCAACAAGCATTAGCTCTCCCTGAAAAGGAGGTGATCCAACCGCACCTTCCAGTATGGCTACTTTGTTGCGAATTCACTCCAGTTACTAGCCCTGCCTTCGGCATCCCCTTCCTTGAGATTAAGGTAACGACTTCGGGCATGACCAGCTCCCATAGTGTGACGGGCAGTGGGTATAAGGCCCGGGAACGAATTCACCTCTGTATGGCTGACCAGCGATTACTAGCAATTTCGACTTCTGTAGGCAAGTTGCAGCCTGCAATCCAAACTGAGGACGGGTTATTGGGGTTAGCTCACCCTCGCGGGATCACAACCCTTTGTCCCGACCATTGTCGCATGTGTGTCGCCCAGGGCATAAGGGGCATGATGACTTGACGTCATCCTTACCTTTCTCCGGCTTATCACCGATAGTCTGTTCCGGGTTTCAAATTCAATGATGGCAACTAAACACGAGGGTTGCGCGCCTTGCAGGAATTAACCCAACACCTTACAACACGAGCTGATGACAACCATGCACCACCTATGTCCGTGTTCCCGAAGGAACCCCTCTCTTTCAAGAGGATTCGCGGCATGTCAAGCCCTGGTAAGGTTCTTCACTTTGCATCAAATTAAACCTCATGCTCCACCCTTGTGCGGGCCCCCGTCAATTCCTTGCATTTCATTCTTGCGAACGTACTCCCCAGGTGGGATACTTAACGTGTTAGCTATACCACTGCACGGGTCGATACACACAACGCCTAGTATCCATCGTTTACGCTAGGACTACTGGGGTATCTAATCTCATTCGCTCCCCTAGCTTTCATCTCTCAGTGTCAGTGTCACCCCAATAGAGTGTTTTCATCGTTGGTGTTCTTTCCGATCTCTACGCATTTCACCGCTCCACCGGAAATTCTCTCTGCCCCTACCGTACTCCAGCTTGTTAGGTTTTCGCTGCCTGTCCAAGGTTGAGCCTTGGGATTTGATGACAGACTTAGAAAGCCACCTATAGACGTTTTACGCCCAATCATTTTGGATAACACTTTCATCCATTGTCTTGCCACGGCTGCTGGCATAGAGTTAGCCGATGTTTATTCCCCAGATACCGTCATTGTTTCTTCTTCGGGAAAACAAGTTCATGACCCGTGGGCCTTTTACCTCCACGCAGCATTGCACCGTCAGTTTTTCGCCAATTGTGGAAAATTCTCCATTGCTGCCTCCCGTAGGGGTCTGGCTCGTGTCTCAGTCCCAGTGTAGCTGATCATCCTCTTGGACTAGCTACTGATCATCACCTTGGTAAGCTATTGCCTCACCGACTAGCTAATCAGACGCAGGCCCCTCCTCGGGCGGATTCCTCCTTTTGCTCCTTAGCCTACGGGGTATTAACAGCCGTTTCCAGTTGTTGTTCCCCTCCAAATGGTAGGTTCTTACACGTTACTCACCCGTCCGCCACTGGAGACACCACTTCCCATCCGACTTGCATGTCTTAAGCATGCCGTCAGTGTTCATCCTGAGCCAGGATCAAACTCTCCATGAGATTTATAGTTGCATTACTTATAGCTTCCTTGTTCCTAGACAAAACAGATTCAGAATTGTCTTTCATTCGAAGGCATAACTTGTATTCATGCACTCCATATTCGCCCAGAGTTCGCTCCCAGAAATATAGTCATCCCTGCCCCCCACGTCAATCCCACAAACCACTTATCCATTCTCATTGGATCACAGCAAGGGGCAAATCCAAATAGAAAAACTCACATTGTGTTTGGGGATAATCAGGCTCGAACTGATGACTTCCACAACGTTAAGGTGACACTTTCATTCCCTGCCTCCATCTAGAAATAGAACTGACTAATCCTAAGTCAAAAGGTCGAGATATTGAATGCCACTATTCTTGAACAAGTTAGAGCTAGGTCTTCTTTTTGCACTATTACGGATATGAAAATAATGGTCAAAATTGGATTAAATTGTCAACTAATCCTAAGTCAAAAGGTCGAGATACTGAACGCCACTATTCTTGAACAAGTTAGAGCTAGGTCGTCTTTTTGCACTATTACGGATATGAATAATAGTCAAAATCGGATTAGATTGTCAACTGCCCCTATCGGAAATACGATTGACTAACGATTCCGAATGAACTAGAGTTACATATCCTTTCCATTCAAGAGTTCTTATGTGTTTCCACGACCTTCTGAGACCCGAAAAGTGGACAAATTCATTTTCCTAAGTCTTACAAACACATACAATATTCGTCACTACAAAAAGGATAATGATAACCCCACCATTAACTACTTCATTTATGAGTTTCATAGTAATAGAAATACATCTCCTAGCGAGACAGAATTTGCAATTTGCTAGCCGCTTGCCTAGCAAGCAAAGATTTACCCTTGCGGAAAATATGATTCATTCCGATCGACATGAGAGTCCAGCTGCATTGCATTGCCAGAATCCATGTTGTATATTTTATATATGAAAGAGATTGACCTCCTTGTTTCTCTCATGTACACACGAGCCCCTTGGCCCACATAGATAAAATGTAGGACTGGTGCTAACAGTTCATCACGGAAGAAATGACTCACTAAGCCAGGATCACTAACTAATCTAAATCACTAACTAATACTAATCGAATACTAATCTAATATAATAGAAAATACTAATATAATAGAAAAGAACTGTCCTTTCTGTATACTTTCCCCGGTTCCGTTGCTATCGCGGGCTTTACGCAATCGATCGGATTAGATAGATATCCCTTCAACACAACATAGGTCATCGAAAGGATCTCGGAGACCCACCAAAGTACGAAAGCCAGGATCTTTCAGAAAACGGATTCCTATTCGAAGAGTGCATAACTACATGGAGTTCACACTAACCCGTCAATTTAGGATCCATCCAATTCGATATTTTATTTTCCTTGGGAGGTATCGGGAAGGAATTGGAATGGAATAAGATCGATCCATACAGAAGAAAAGGTTCTCTCTTGATTCTGTACCTATGGGATAGGGATACAGGAAGAGGAAAAACTGAAGATTTCACATAGTACTTTTGATCGAAAAATCAATCAAAATTATTTCGTACCCTTCGTTCAATGGTCAAATTCTACACGATCAAACCTATGGGACCGAAGGAATGATAACTGATATAAAAAAGAGAGTGAAAAGAAATTAATATTAAATAAAAATGAAGTAGAAGAACCCAGATTCCAAAAGAACAAATTCAAACTTGAAAATTTCTGATTCTCAAAGAATGAGAGGCAAGAGGATTGATCGAGAAAAATCTCTTGTTGTTATTATAGGATCGTGATTGGATCCGCATATGTTTGGTAAAGAGAATAATCTTCTCCTGTGAGAATAATCAAAAATGGAAAGTGTCCAATTGGAACATGAAAACGTGACTAAATTGGCCCTAGTTACTCTTCGGGACAAAGTGGAAGAAGGGAGGGGATTCTCGAGCGTGGAAAAGGATCCAATGAATTTGAAAGAATTGAACGAGGAGTTCGTACGAGGTGAAAATATCATGTACAGTTCTGTAGAGTGGCAGTAAGGGTAACTTATCTGTCAACTTTTCCACTATCAGCCCCAAAAACCAAACTCTACCTTATGTAAAGTTGCCAGAGTATGATTAACCTTTGGATTTGAAATCACTACTTATATACCCGGTATTGACCATAATTGACAAGAACATTGTTCAGTCTTAGTAGGAGGAGGGAGGGTTAAGGATTTACCACGTGTAAGATATCACATTGTTCGAAGAACCCTAGATGTTGTTGGAGTAAAGGATCGTCAACAAGGGCATTCTAGTGCATTGTAGATTCTTATCCAAGACTTGTATCATTTGATGATGCCATGTGAATTGCTAGAAACATGTGAAGTGTATGGTTAACCCAATAACGAAAGTTTCTTAAGGGGAGTGGGGCAGGCTATCATGAGACAAGATCTTCTTTCTAAAGAGATTCGATTTGGAACTCTTATATATCCAAGTTTCAATATTGAAATAATTTCAGATGTTTTCCCGGACTTTGTCCATGTCAACAAACAATTCAAAATACTTGGATTGTTTTAGAATAGGTCCGAGTCAAATAGCAATGATTTGAAGCACTTATTTTTACACTATTTCGGAAATCCAAGGACTCAATCTTATGCATATGTAAAATACAGGATTTCCAATCCTAGCAGGAAAGGGATACTCA
>JAYDZE010000003.1:57140-63308 GCA_034509125.1 Monilaria moniliformis
GTATATGCGTCAACATGAATCACATAAGGGTAGCTTAGAAACCTCTGGTAAAATGCCCACCCGTCACCCAGAGGATAAACTACATTACATAGTCAAGGGATTGACGACTTACCCATTCAGTGACTTTGGCACTGGACGTTCCTAAAATGGGTACTATCGGTTCGGGTCAATTCAATAATAGACTCTTGTTGGCATTCCACCATTGCTTCTTCTTTCAGGGCCGATCCAAAAGAGAATCAAGTACTTCTTGGTAGTGAATATCTGAACTGGTTGTTCGCTGTTCAGAATTCTTATTTAGGCAGTTCAAACCATTCATACGTAGTGTTTTGATCTAAGATTTCAATTCTTCCGTGTTTCAACAGTAACATATTGTTCCATGGAGGTAAGGTCCGAAATATGGAAGAAATAAGCGTTTCCACCACTCTACCACCCAGTCAATTCTGTTTCACTTAATCCATCTTTCATAGCCGCATATCTTTCTGGCTAAGGATTGGGAAATGTTTCTCCTATTACATGAATCCAATTTTCATTTCATCCGGGAAAAGCTATCTTTTTCTTAATAATGTATTTATCATCTAATCCAATAGCATTTCGTTAGATAGGAACAGAGTTGATAAATACTGATAACTCTGGGATAGAGTATTAGAATGGAAAGATCCACTAGATAATGAATGGTTGGTTCTAAGCCATCTCTGACGATTAATGAACAATTCGAAGTGCTTTTCTTGTGTATTCTTGATAAACCAACGTTTATATATGGATGTAGGAGGATCCATTTGGGAAGTAAGAAACCCCTTTGACATCTTTTCATCTGCAAATAATTCTCGACGTGAAAACAGAGAGCCAAGAGGTTGATCTTTGAATAGGAAACAGAGCGGATTTGCAGGGTCCCAAATGAATTGGCTTATTCGAAAAAGGCCTTGTTCTTTGGAAGATCTATTTCGTGTTTGGTACAACATGGTTCCACTCTGCAAGAACTCTGAACCATTCTCTTGAAGCTCATCATCTTCATCATAAATGATCCGCTTGCCCCAAAATAACCTGGACCAATAGGGAAATCCCAATTCATTGGGTCTTTCGATACAATCAAACGGAAATCCCCAAGGGTGCCATAGTCTAAGAGCCCAAACTATGTGATTGAATAAATCAACCTCTATCTTTTGCAGTTCAAGGGCTCTTTCTCTCTCCCCTTCTTCAAACTCCGATTCGTATTTTTCATAGAGAAATCTCTTATCAAAGATAGAACAAGATCCATTTTGCATCATATCTAAGGGATTCATCGGTTTGGGCCGAAGAAGCAATGTAACTCGATCATTATCAGACGGACTGCAATCTTTTTTTGTCCGTGAAGATCCCACAAAAGTGCCTTCTACTTCTAATAGGTCATGAACTAGATCCGAATCATTCTCAACGAGTCCATAAAAAGTGATCCCATTTTTTCATCAAGTCCAGGTAGAGACCAAAGATCTTGAGCGACCGATCCAGTAGAACAACTCAAAAGATAAAGAAGTATTGTTAATTTCTTCATACTCGTTCCAAGTTCGAAGTGCCAAAGAATCCCCTTCTTTACATAATTTCTACTTCATATAGATAGATATAAGATCTACGGGGCAACTACTTAGAAGTACATTTTGTGCTACAGCCCTTCCAATCTGATAGAAAAGGATCCCATTATCCTAAACCGATCTTACCTGGGATCGCAAATCCCAAGTTTGTCTACGAATAGCGGATCTAATTGTATTAGTGTCTATAATTGATTTCTTTTGTGTAATACTAATCGATAGAGCCTCCTTGGTAAGTGCTACAAGATCTCTTGCATTGGAACCCATAGTTATGGACCCGAATCCGTTAATTGGAACATTTTCTTTTCCAAGTGAAATACCCTAGTATATGAAAGAGTGAAAAAGTGCTTTCATTGTTGTCGAATAAGAAGTCTTCGTATCTTAATGCACGTATTTAATTTATTCAAAGCAATTAGAGCGGGATCCACGTTTGGAGAATATGAGTCGAAGCAATAACAAGAATATTTCTAGTGGAACATCTTTTAGAGAAATGGTTTTCTAATATACCGAGGGATAAGTATTTCGACTCATTCACATCTAGATGATGAATGTTTGGAATCCACATTATGCAGGCAGACATTGCTTTTGCCAATTCGAATTGAATGATGATATAAAATCAGTCAATTTATGGCATCATATTCATAGTTAGCGCATTCATCGTAGTTAGCAGTTCCAGCTCGGTATCAAGGTCACGATCAATATCTTCACTAGCATCAATATCGTCACTAGCATCAATATTGTCACTATCATCAATATCGTCACTATCATCAATATCGATATCATCAATAAGAAAACCTTTAGGCTTGTTATCCAGGAACTTGTTCAAAAATACCGTAATGAAAGGAACATAGGAGTTTGTCGCTAGGTATTTGACCAAATAGGATCGTCCAGTTCCTATAGAACCTATCACTAAAATCCCCTTAAAAGAGGATAAGACTAAGCGGAGCTAAAAGGGTTTTTCATGAGATGGGAAATGCAATGTATTAGTCCCACACAAAGTTTGTGAATAAGTGATTGTCTGATAATGAGCACGGAATACCCGTCTTTCTGCTAAAGAGGATGTATTGAACTCATAATTCAATAGATACATTTTATGAATGTCAACTAAGTATCGTAAGTAAATTGCTCCCAATTGTTCAATCATTTGATAACCAGAGTCATTCTTTGATAATTGATCACTATGAGTCAGACACAATAGAATTTGATCAATCCTTTTTTCTATCGTTAAGGAGGAGAACTGAACCAAGAATTCTATTTCTTCATCATTAATCGGATCACTGTTCGCGACCCACCCAGGATTCTATTTTATCATCAATCCAACCCCCATTCACTTTTTTTCTTTTTCTTATCAATGAATAGATCTCTTTACTTGTATGACTTAGATGTCTCGTATTTCTAAGAAAAATGATTCGACTGATGGGATTTGGTACGAGATCGATGATATCGATGAGATTGATACTCAAATATTTCTTCTTAGAACGTAGTCATTTGACATCATAAGCGGGACCAAGCATGTTGCCACCAGAAGCCCATATTTCTTCTAGAGAATCTCCTAATTGTTTAAGAGCAACTAGAAAGAGATTCTTTAACCAAAAAAAATTCGGTACAGATGTAGGATACCTATCCAGAAGTTTTCGTAACTCAACTATAGATGATGGAATCATCTAAGATTTGACCTTTTCGAACTCCGTCTATAACTCACTAGAGGCCTGGGAAACAAAGAGAAGATGTGTACAAACGAGATATCCAGCAACAAGAAGAAGGAAAATGATTGAATAGAGGAACTCCCGAACATTTGGCGATCTCGGATGTGTCGATATCAATGATAACTCATTATTTCGATGAATCATTTCTTCGGACAAAAAAGATTATGGAAAAACTTACTCAAAATCTCACTTATCAGATTCCATTGCGGAAGACACCATTTTTTCCGATGAATTTGCCATGATATACCTTATCCATGCATAATATCGGCAGTAGGTCTGAAAAAGTATCTAAAAAAATCAAATTTTGACTGCTACTTAGTATCGGCAATAGGTCTGAAAAAGTATCTAAAAACATCAGATTTAGATATTTGTACCCCGTCGAAGTAAGGAACCATGGCATATATGTTTGGAATAGATTCCACTTTGAGAGAGTTGAAAAAGCACTATCTCGTGAAAGGTTCTATACATCTGCCCTTTCTAAATGCATTTCTTTAGACAAAGACTCCATTTTTTCCTCTTTTTGGATGGTAATTCAGAATATGGAGTGTGAATCAAACCCATGTTTGAATTGAGATTGATGCAAGTTCTTTCCTTTTGAATCAGATAAATTCATGTTTGAAAGAGGCGAGCCTACAGTGAAGGCGAGTTGTTAGTCCAAGATAACAAGACAAAAACAAGCAAAACACTCCAACCAAACTTCAAACACACAAAACCAACACAAGACACGAGATGACAGTAGAAGCAAGCAACACTAGAAGTAGCAAGCAGAAGCAACAGATACTCAATTAGGTCCAAGACAGAAGAACATATGCTAAAACCACTCACCTAGGTAATCAGCAAAAGCATCTCCAAGCCACGAACAATCCCTCGATTCCCAAAAAAAGAGAGCAAAACATAGAGCACAAGGGAGTGGGGCACCCACATCACCAAACCAAATTTGGCATAAAATAGAAAACCCAACCAAAGAATCAAAGTAGTTACCTAAACCATAAGCAGAGCAACAACCACCCTAACATGATCTCTCACCTATTATTCGACGTAATTCCCACATCTGGCCAATTACTGGGCTTAACCTCCAGTCCAGCTTCTAATGTCACTGAAGTCATTGGTCGTGGTGTCCGTTGGGAGGGAAAGTTCGGGCACCAGCTTTTATTCCATGAACGAAGTCTCTAAATAAGACCTTTTTTTTTCTCTAGGTCCCAATTCGGCCCAGATCCGTAGAAGATAACCTTATTCCGAATGTTCCAAATTGACTAGGCGATGACGTAGAACATAGATATCTAAAGTTTCTTGTCAAACTTGCAAACATGATACCCATCCAAGAGATAAAGCAAGATATCGGTTAATTGGGTATGCAAAATGAGATGTTCCAACACTCACAACAATAATACCAAAGGCCACTGGAGACTCTGCAGGTGAAGAGGATATATAGTCCAAGGTTTCCAACTCTTCTTTGCATAAAACATATCGATCATCTTCGATTCTAGGAATATCCAATCTGAACAGTCTATCCTTGGCGTCGAGCCTTCCTTGTAGGACGAACCAAACATGTATGATTGCTTGCGGTGGGGGAAAGGTTTTTCCAAGCAAGGCATCCTTGTTTTTCCGTTGTGATCCCATTGTCAAGATGTTGGGCAACCTGCATGACAAAATTAGATACAGAGAAAATATTTGATTTATCAAAAAACTACACTCTCTCATCACTTGTGTTTGTTCTCATTTCGATTCAATTCACGGCTAGGTAAAGATCCCCAACAAGATCGTCCTCCCAGGTAAAAAGATTTTCTCCTACACATCATTGCTACGTATATATATATATATTTGAAATAAAATGATTACTACAAACGAAAACGAGCTAATCCAATGTATTATTTGGTAAACATTACTATATTATTATCAACTCATAAGGATATTGGGAAGTAACAACATTAATGCTATGAATAGATAGAATTGAAGGTGATTGTTGTGTCTATTTCCAATACATCCTCAGATATTTTATTCTAGCGTGAATGCTCATTTCCCAGGGAATGTCAATTGTCGTGAATATGGGATTAGCCATTCATGTGCTGGCCATTTTCAATTACTCGAAATTAAATTGAATTTTTTCTTAAATAATCCATTTTTATATTTCTTTTATTGGACTAATTGGCTGTAAATTCATACACTATTGTAAAATTTAGATTTTTTTCATACGCTATAAAGTTAGTGACAAAATACACAAACTTTTATCATTTCGAGAATTTCCCGCCTTCAAATTTGCTCAAATTGAAACTAACCTATCACTGAAATTTTAATATGTCGCATGACTTTAAACATTTGACTACTAACGTAGACTTATATATAGCTAAATGTATTAAAATAGTTCAATATATGATGCTAGAAGGTCAGATGTTGATCTGATATGACTTTTGAACATCATCATCTGATTTTTAGCATCCACATTTGACTTTTTACCATCATATCTCGAATTTCTAAACATTCTTTGGCTATATATAATTTACGTTAGCAGCCAAATATTTTAACTCGTGCGATGTATTAAAATTTCGGTGTCAGATCAGTTTTGATTTGGCAAAATTTGAATTCGGAATGATCATGTAAATGATCAAAATTTGTGTATTTTGCTACCAACTTTATACTGTATGGGAAAACTCTAAATTTGCCTATATTTAATGAATTTACAACCAATTAGCTCTTTTTTGTTTGGGCAATTTGAACACCACTATCACCACCAACAACAATGACAAAAGAAATGCTAATACTTATAATAATATATAATAGTAACAACAACAACTGTAATATCTCTAAAATGGCCCTAGTTAAAGATACGAATTTCCGGTGCGATAAGATCGCCGAATAGGGGTTTTCGGCGATTCTCCGAGAATAATTAATAAAATGAATCA
>JAYDZE010000003.1:63408-78408 GCA_034509125.1 Monilaria moniliformis
CGCGCGTCGCACATACTGATAAAGCACGAAGGATCGCGGCGGAAGTCCTCGTGGAGAGACCCCGAGGGCCGCCGCATCTCCGCCACCAAAAGAGACAGCGCCGTCGCTCAGCTTAAGGCCATCCGAGACGATATCGTCGCCGGAAAAACGAGGTTCGACGAAGTTGCCTCTCGCCTCTCTGACTGCAGCTCCGCCAAGCGCGGCGGCGATCTCGGTACGGAATTTGATTTTGTTTTATTTCAATTGTTTCGATTGGAGTGTTTGGGTTTCATCAATTTTTTCAGTACTGTGGCCTGTGAGGTTCAAATTAGGTATTGTTTGAGGAATTCCGCTTAAGTTGTTGTGAGACATCTTATGAATTGACAATTGTTTGCTGTAAACGCTTGGTTTTGTGGTTTTGACGATTTTATTGGATTTAGAAGTTTAGGATAATTGTTTAGCTAATTTACATTTCATTTGCCATTTGTTAACTTTGACTCCTAAGTTGTGTGAGCTTCAGCCAACTCTTATCACTCAGTCCAGGTTCCAGTCAATACAGTATATATTGAATTATTACCGTGTTCTTACATAGAGAATATGTTAAGCATATTGCATTATTTTTTCAAATTACATGAGTTTTCAGTTTGCAATTATAGGAAGTATGTTGCAAAGCAGTATTAATAATGAAGGTGATCTTAATTATTTAGAGTACATAGTAATTTTGGGGAGTTTATCAACTGTAGGTTTTTCTGAAAGTTTAAATTTGCTCGAGTTGGCGGCTCGACTGTGTGCTGGGATGTTCTTGATGCTGGATTGTATGATTTCTGATGTTATTTATCTATATGAATAATTTCAATTTGAAGTTGCTCATTTCCTTGTAATGTAGCTATGCATGATTCTATTCAGCTTTAGAAGTTTCTTATTCAGCGATCAAACATATGAGATATGCTATCTTTTGTGAGCTTCCATGCTTCTCCCTGCTACAACCTAAGTGTTTCTAAGCTTTACGAAACCTATTTGCTTATCCGTTTTCACCCTCTTCGATTGTTCAAAGTTGCTTTAACGAGCTTAACATTGCGTTGTTTATTATGAATCTTTAGGGGAGGGGGAGGGGGGAATTATTATTATCTCTGTAGCTTAGTTATTGGTCATGAGGTTATCAACAACGAAGTAATAAGAAGCCGTGAAAACCTCTGTAATGAAAGGAATAAAGATTTATCTCTTCTCGGCTATGAATAGTAACAAGCTGTTTTGGTTGCTGCAATCATGTCAGTGTTGTTAACATTTCTCCTACCTTGAACTGCAATACTCCTTTGACTTCCATCTTTTTAATTACTACCAATATGCATCTCTACATGTTTCTTGAAGGATGAAAGCCCTTTAATGATGGTTTATAACATAATACCACAGCTATAACCCCGTTGCATATGCTCTTTCTAGGTCCCTTTGGCCGAGGTCAGATGCAGAAACCGTTTGAAGATGTCACATTCAGTCTGAAGGTCGGTGAAATTAGTGACATCGTTGACACTGATAGTGGCACCCACATAATAATGAGGACGGGCTAATGCTAGCTCGTGTAAAGAAAGGAAGTGTTGTTCCATATGCCACAACTACAACATGCTGAATCAACACTATAAAAATTGTCATGCTCTTAACTACTCTTCAGGTTTCTCTTCCCCATTCCTACTATATAAACTTCGTGTATTTGGCAAGTTGTACGTTGTTTTCTGTGTGCACTATCATCAATAAGCTCCTTTTGTGAACCAAACTGCCAGAATCCAGATTGCTATATACTCTAATCATGATCTTGGATTATTGATATTTTCTGTCTTGATATATAGCTTTTCTTCCTCAATTTCGTCAGTCTAGATGGCGCTCCATTAATCCACTGATCAGCGTTGTTGAACTCCATTAGATTAAGGTGTGGGGATTAGTTATAAACACCCTTCTTGCTTGTTTACTCTGTTTTCTATTAAGGCAAAAATATGAAAAATGGCAATTTTTTTATGGACGGACAAAAATAAAATTTTGTAAGTTTTTCGTGGACGGGGGAGTACTAATTAATATTGCTCGAGTAATATATATCAGCTCGAGTTTTCGTCTTATTCTCCAATATTCACACATCTTAGTAGCTTCCAGTGAAATATCTATTTATGAATACTGGTAGACACAGTTGCATCTATAAGTTGCTAATTTATATGCTCTCTTAATTTTCGACGTAATGAAGTATGTTATAGTTTATTGTGATAATCACGCAGTAATTGATCATAAACACGCAGACTTTTGATGAAAAAGAGGGGAGAGAATGAAGATCGTGATGTAATGGTCTGTTGATGATTAGAAGAATGTTTTTGGATTTTATAATTTATTTTAAAATATTAATAAAAATAAAGGTATTATAACTTATTTTAAATTTTGTACGAGGTTGAAAGTTAATTCATCAATGGATCGCTATTAAATTTGTGATCATGATCGTATTCATCTCCTATAATTTTTTGTTCAACCAAAAAATAAGTATTCAGTGTTGAATTAAGCTTCTTTCATTTGAGAATCCACGTTGTGTTGACCATTAAAATAAGATGAAAACTCGAGCAATAATATGCAAAATAAGTTGACCACTTATATGAATATTACTTAAATAGACCGATTATATTATTTATCTTAAGGCCCAAATAAATTCGAGATAATTCAATTAAATTTAGAATAGGCCCAACTAAGATCCGATTAATTAGCTGAGTGCGAGGAAATAGAATGAGCGTATACTCGTCGAGAAAAAATTCTCTAGAACTTATAGTTAGATACACCATCTCACGTTGTAACGTGTCTAGACTAGGGATTCATAATCATCTCGATATTAATTTAGAGTAGGACAGGAGGAAATTGATCAGACAAAAAGAACTAATAATAAAAGGCAAAAGAGGTGATGAGTCAGCAAAAACTTGTTTTCCATTAATTGCCTCAAACATAGTGAATACGAATAATAGAGGTCTCCTCCCTGCCAACGAGACAACATATATTGTTCTGACAAAACCAAAACAAAAACACTAATGCAACAACAAAAGTCCAACAACACGAACCCCACAACATATATATATATATATAGAGAGAGAGAGAGAAGCAACGGTGCGGGAGGAGAGGTTCCTAATAACTAAATCATAGAGAAGGAAGACTGTTTCCTTTGATACACTGAAGCACACGCATTCCATGAGGGTGGCTATGCAGGTGGGGTTCATTCGCCTGAATCAGACTTATCATCGCACTGCGCACAGTTCCCTGCACCGTACCATGTAATTACTAGTTGAAAACGAACAAAGAAAATTGATAGACTAGTTACCTTAGAGGCTGAAAACATATTCTGAGCAATGTCGCTGCCCTGAGGATGTTGAAGAACCATCAAGAAATGGGGGCTGTAGATGATTTCTTCAATGATTGGGACAAGTTGGCTTTCTTCTAGTTTTGGGTCTATGAAGAATCTCCTAATCACACGCGACCCATATGGGTGCATCGACAAAGGCACGAAGTTTCCACTGAGCTGCACGATGATGCCCGCCGTCGCCTGCGCTATTCTCTGCACCAGTATGTACTGAACCACGTTGTGGCTGCAACAAACAACCATGGAATTAGAATAAGAATTAGAGAGATGATCAATGAGATTAGATATCTCAAGCAGCAACCAACCCCTTAGGATGTTGAGAGAGCATGAGGGCGTTGGAGGTGATTTCAGAAATGAGGCGGTCGCGTAGCTCGCCCACAGCGTGTTCCACCACGCATTGTTTGAGAACGTGCCACCCGTACATATCCGTAGCTATCTCCATGCAGTGATCGGCTACCACCTCCACTATATGCTGCATGAATGTATTCAAAGTAACATCGCTCATCACCTTCACAATACCATCATTTCATCTTCTATGTCAATGGAAAATCTTGAAAACATCTTTGGATCGAATATAATTTAGACAATTTCCTTCAGAAATATTTGGTGGAGTTATAAATTTTATCAACATGTGTCGATTATCCATAATAAAATGCATCTTGTATTCGTTAGATAAGCATGCCAATTAGGGGGCCTCTTTTGTCTAGCAATATTGTACATGGTTTTGACAAGAAGAGAAAACTGGAGCACTTGTAAATGCATGAGCATGGGTAACTCCTGTATGTATATATCATTTGTATACATGTTGATCAAGTAATGATATATTAGCAGTGAATTACGAGTGTACCTTTTTATCTTCAAAAGAAAATAATTTCAAGCAATGCAGAAAGACAAGATGCCCCATCGCGTCTTTCGCCAGTCCAAGAGTTGTACGCCTCAGAACCGATATAACACCGGACCTTTGCTCTGCCGCCGCCGTCGTCGTCACAATATCCAGCAATCGCTGCACATATATACTTCTGCATAGATATATATACATACATTCATCAAAACCCTAGCTATGCTAAACAAAGAAATTCAAACCCTAGCTAAGTATTATATAAATATATATATACCCATGGGGCATAGAGCAGATATGCATGAATCCTTGGTCGTCGGTAATGAGCGGCATGAGCAACTGCGTGATCTGGTGGTGATTGCAGGCCTCCAGAAGTCTCTTGACGACATACTTCCCAAATTCATCGGCCATCAAGTCACATGTATGATCCTTGAGCTCCATAAATATCATCTCAATCTCCTCGGCTTTCCCCTCCTCCAATTTGCCCTCCAGGAATCTGGACCCGTGCGCATCCCTCGCCACCGATAATATCTTCCCCTTCAACGAACTCAACCTCGCCAACTCCGAAGGCCGCCAATTCTTCTGAATCCGATGCAACGAAGATTGGGGATGATGATTCATATTATTCCTCCTATTCCTCCTGGAATTGTAGGGCATGTCGGCCAAGGCCCGTTTAACACGCCGCATCACCCGCTCACACAGAGCACGTCGATTCCTCACCCTCAAGTCTATGTCTCCGCGCTGCGGGAAGGAGACGCCGCCATTGCCGTTGCTGTCGTTGAATATCGAGTTGTTATGGCCGGTGAAACTGCTACTACCGACGTTGTAATTAGGCGGCGGCGCCACCAAGGCCGGCGGCCGGACGGCTGGCATGAGGCTCAGCCCTGAGAATTCGGATTCGAGTTGACTGTCGGTGTAGCGAGGGCTCGTGTGGACAGCGGTGCAGTTGAGTTGGATCCTTGCGGCAGCAGCGGCCAGAAAATCGGTGTTGGTATGATGGTGGTTAATGGCGGCGGCGGGGACGAAACCGGTGGCTGAAAAATCGGTGTTGGGCTGTTGGTGGTGGTGGTTTCCGGTATCTGATTGAAGATAGTGGTTTGCGGCGGCGGAGAAACCGCCTGCATCCGGCGGCGCACCATCAAGCTCCATGTATTGTAAGTTCTTGTAAGTTCTTGAGAGGGTTTTTTAACAAGAATGGGAATTTTATGGGATTTTTCTTGAGAGGGTTTTTTAACAAGAATGGGAATTTTATGGGATTTCATGACGGCCTGCTATATATGAACAAACCCGAGATTCCTTCTAGGAGAGAGAAATTTTCTCTAATCTAGAGAGAGGAGAGAGAAAATTTCTATAATGTAGAGGGAGGAGAGATAATAATTTGACCGTCGGCAATGTATGAGCAAGAGATTGCTTCTAATAATTTGAAGAGAGAGGAGAGAGAAAAACGTCTGTAACTTAAGAGAGATTACAGAGAAAAGCTTATATGTAAATAATATAACTCAAATTGTCGCAATTACCATTACGTCATTGATGGTGGACTACAACTACATGTATCATTTTTCCCTAACACAAGTGTGCTTATATTGCATATGGTTATTTATATCAGGGTAAATTGTCGGAAAGATCACCAACTTTGGTCAAATTCTAGTCAATCCCGCAAGCAAACTAGGTGTCGCAGACGTAGATTATACGACGTCGTTTCAGAGGCCGGATGTTTTGCCCGTATAAAAATTTTCGTCGACCACATCAGCATCAATTTTCCCTAAATCAAGCATCATGGGACAATTGCGAAAATTGTTGAAATTATGATATAATCGGCTGATTTTAAAACTTATGGGACTAATCAGAATTTGACCAAACTTGGTGGTTTTTTTTGACAATTGGCCTTTTATATTAATATAAATAACAATGCAAATAAAGTTAGTGATCAAATACTAAACTGATATTGCATTAGTATAAATGTCCTCGTTATTTACCTGCATCTATTTCTAAATGTTTCATTAATGTCCTACGTTTGTCAAAATGAAGTCTTTATGCAAATTGCAATGGAATAAGGAGATCAACTTGTCATGCTCTCAACTATATAATTGAAAATTTTGTTAAATCAACACTATGGTCCTAATTATAGATAGGGAGAATACTAATTTTTGTCATGCTCTTAACTATCTAATGGTAATTTTTTTTTGGACAGGAAGAGTATGTGAAAGCGCGTTTATCTCTATAAGAACGGTACCTTCCGAGGTGTAAAGAACTGTACCTTCCGAGGTGTAAAGTAGGACGGTACGTTCCGAAGTGTAAAGTAAGAAAGAAGGGATGTCATAATTGGGGTTTTGAATAAGACGACCTTTTGATTTTTCATTTTATTCGTTGAAAAAGTAATAAGAATGAGAGGTGTTAAGCTTTTTATCATCCTGGCGTCGAGCTACTTTTTCGCAGGATTCCCTATAGTATCGTTACTGCAATAAAGTTTAACCACCAAGTTCAAGGATGGATTGATGTGGTTCTTCTACACCTAGGACACCAGAATATTGAACCATAAATGAAGAAAGACATGACAGAAAAGCCTATTGGCTAGTGATTGTGAGGCCCCAGTTCTTAACTGGAAGGGACACCAAAGGCCTCTGCCCTTCCATCCCTTGGATAGATAGAGAGGAAGGGCAGAGCTTTTGGTTTTTTCCTGTTGTCAAAGAGTTGAACAATTGTTTTTCGTGTTGTCAAAGATTTGAACAATGAAAGTAGATGGCGAGTGCCTAATCGAATTGATCAAGTCATGTAGGAACAAGGTTTAACTCTATCGGTCTGTTAGGATGCCTCAGCAACATACATCAATGCACTGAACTTCCACTTGACACTTATCATAATGATAAACGGATAGTCTCGCCGTGACCTTCTCTTGAATTCTCAAGACTCATGTGCTCCATCCCCCTAAGGGCAGAGAACCCATCGCTGTCTCGGCTGTGCTACCGGAAGCTCTGGGAAAGGCGGAATAGGAGAGCACTCATCTTGGGGTGGGCTTGCTAATGTTTTCAGCAGTTATCCACTTCGCACTTGGCTACCTAGCATTTACCATGGGCACGATAACTGGTACACCAGAGATGCGTTCTTCCCGGTCCTCTCGTACTAGGGAAAGGTCCTCTCAATGCTCTAACACCCCACCAGATATGGACCGAACTATCTCTTGATATTTAGAACCCAGCTCACGTACCACTTTAATTGGGAGAACATCCCAACCCTTGGAACATACTATAGCCCCAGGTGGCGAAGAGCCGACATTGAGGTGCCAAACCTTCCCGTTAATGTGAGCTCTTGGGGAAGATCACCTGTTATCCCTAGAGTAACTTTTATCCGTTGAATGACGACCCTTCCACTTGGAACCATCGGATCACTAAGGCCGACTTTCGTCCCTGCTCGATGGGTGGGTTTTGCAGTCAAGCTCTCTTCTACCTTTGCACTTGAGGGTCAATCTTTGTTAGGCCCGAGAAAACCATTGCAAGCCTACGTTATCTTTTGGGAGGCCTACGTCCCATAGAAATTGTCTACCTGTGACTGTCCCTTGACCCGTAGATCCTGACACAAGGTCAGAATTCTAGCTCTTCCAGAGTGGTATCGCACTGATGGCACAGACCCCTCCCGAAGGAGGCCTTTTTCGCCTTTCACCTAAGCTGTGCAGGAAATGCCCAAACCCAATCCCACGGAACAGTCAAGCTTCATAGGGTCTTTCTGTCCAGGTGCAGGTAGTCCGCATCTTCACAGACATGTCTATTTAACCGAGCCTCTCTCTAAGACAGTGCCCGGATCGTTACGCCTTTGTGCAGGTCGGAATTTACCCAACAAGGAATTTTACTACCTTAGGACTTTTATAGTTACGGCCGCCGTTCACTGGGGCTTTGGTCACCGGCTCCCCTGTCATCAGGTCACCAACTTCTTTGACATTCCGGCATTGGGCAGGCGTCAACTCCCATACATGGTCTTACGACTTTGCGGAAACCTGTATTCTTGGTAAACAGTCGCCCGGGCCTGGTCACTGCGAACCCCTTTGTGAGAAGGCACCCCTTCTCCCGAAGTCACAGGGCTATTTTGCTGATTTCCTTAGAGGGAGTTGTCTCGCGCCCCTTCGTATTCTCTACCTACCCACCTATGTCGGTTTTGGGTACAGGTACCCTTTTGTTTAAAGGTTTCTCAAGCTTTTCCTGGGAGTATAACGTGGGTTACTTCAACACCGTAGCGTCTTGTGCTCGAACGTTGGATCAAGGAATTTTCTCTACTCCTTTTAACTCTGAAAAAATAGGTACACCTTACATTCTTGAACCGATAACCATCCTTCGGCTAACCTAGCCTACTCCGTCCCTCGGGACCAACAAGGGGTAGTACATGAATATTCACGTTATGTCTATCAAATACGCCTTTCGGCATGATCTTATGCCCTGACTCACCCTCTGTGGACGAACCTTGTGGAGGAACCCTTAGGTTTTCGGGTTATTGGATTATCACCAATGTTTGCGTTACTCAAGCCAACATTCTAGCTTCTGCTTTGTCCGCTACTACTCCTACAGAGGCTTCTTTCTAAGGCAGATTGTTCCCCTACCGATGTATTATTACATCCCACATCTTCAGCATATCGCTTAGCCCCTTCATCTTTGGCGCAAGAACGCTCGATTAGTGAGTTATTACGCACTCTTTCAAGGGTATTGCTTTTAGGCAAACCTCCTGCCTATCTCTGCACCCCTGCCTCCATTATCACTGAGCGATCATTTAGGGGCCTTAGCTGGTGATCTGGGCTGTTTCCATCTCGATGATGAAGCTTATTCCCCATCATCTCACTGGCCGACCTTAACCCCTGTTATTTTGAGGTCATATCTAGTATTCAGAGTTTGCCTCGATTTAGTACTGTTCTCGCAGCCTGCACCGAACATTGCTTTACCCTTAGATGTCCAGTCAACTGTTACGCCTCAACGCATTTTGGGGAAAACCAACTAGCTCTGGGTTCGAGTAGCATTTCACCCCTAACCACAACTCATCCGCTGATTCTTCAACATCAGTCGGTTCGGACCTCCATTTAGTTTAATCTTCATCCTAGTCATGGATAGATCACCCAGGTAAAGGTTTATAGGCAGTGACAATTGCCCTATGAAGTTTCGTTTTTGCTACGGCTCCGGTGGGTTCCCTTAACCAAGCCACTGCCTATGAGTTGCCGACTGATTTTTCAACAGGCACGCGGTCAGAGCCCTAGCCCCTCCCACTACTTAGGAGATTATGGTTTCATGCTCTATTTTACTCCATGATGGAGATTCTTTTCAACCTTCCCTCATGGTACTACTTCGCTATCGGTCACCCAGGAGTATTTAGCCTTGCAAAGTGGTCCTTACTAATTCACACGAGATTCCACATGCCCCATGCTACTCGGGTTAGAGCGTAAGCTAGTAATGCTTTTATCTACTAGACTTTTGCCATCTAGGGTATAGGATTCAGACTGCACTGCCTAGCAGCACGACACTTGTATTGCTCTCCCACAACCCCATTTTCACGGTTAAGGTTGCTCCCATTTCGCTTGCCGCTACAACGTGAAGCGTTTTTTCTTTCTTTTCCTCTAGCTAATGAGATGTTTCAGTTTTCCAGGTTGTCTCTTGAGCAGCAGTTTGAAAGGTTGCCCTATTCGGGAATCTCTGGATCTATGCTTATTTTCAACTCCCCAAAGCATTTCGTCGATTACTACGCCCTTCCTTGCCTCTGGGTGCCTAGGTATACACCGTAAGCCTTTCCTTATTTGAACCTTGCCCTTATAAATTATAAATAAGGTTATGCCATCCTAAGGTGCTGCTAAATGGATGGTTCTTATCAACGTCCATGAATGATAAATCATAGATTGAATCACCGAATCGGAAAAATGGGTGCTAACGTATAGCTTTGTATCGGCTAAATTCATGAGTTGGAGATAAGCAGACTCAAACCGCTGACATCCGCCGCCGGGTAAGCCACTGCCTCTCATGCTCCCAAATAATTCTACCGTAGAGGCCAACGATAGATAATAACTCCCCCCTGAATACAGCTTACAACTTTCATCATATTGTGCTCTCCAAAGAGAAACTCTTCTCAAAATCTCACTCAATAAGTGCTGAGTTGGAATCTCATTATAACTAAGGATTCTTGTGGTTCCGGAGGTTCTAGCTACAGGAGAACGGGGAGCCTCATTTCCGCCCGACTCTTCGGTCCATGGATTTTCCTTCATTTTCTTTTGCCACATTTCGCTCATTGGATTGAAGGGAGATAGTACACCAAGCTGTTCGCAAGGGCCAACTTGATCCTCTTCCCCAGGGATCTTAGATAAGGGACCTCGGGAGAGTCGCCGACTCCAACTACCGTCCATGTATGATCCATACTAGATCTAACAAATTGTCTATCCTACATCCTCTACGTTCTTGACAACCCATCTTTGTCTCAATAAAGGCTTTTAGTGGCATGTTTCAGTCATCTTCCCCATTACTTAGAAAATGTGAGCCACCGGTTCAGGTACAAGATACTATCATTACTTCCAGGACAATTAGACATCCAACTTGTAATCGCAACGACCTAATTGCAAGAGCGGAGCTCTACCAACTGAGCTCTATCCCTCGAGCCAAGTGGAGCATGCATGAAGTAGTCAAATTCTTCTTTTATTCTTTTCTCTGGCGCAACGGGGCCATCTTGGACTTGAACGAGAGACCTCGTCCGTGAAGTAAATCATCGTACCTATGGTCCAACCAATTGGGAGAGAATCAATAGATCCCTTTTCGGGAGCGATTCATCCTTCCTGAACGCAGCATACAACTCTCCATTGTACTGTACTCTCCAAGTGTGCTAGTTTCTCCCTCCCCCTCCCCCTTCTTCCTTAACCTGGCAAGTCTTTGTGAAATAACTCATGAAGAGAAAAAAAAGAAGGCACTAAGAGACCGTCCTGCCTCAACCCTAGACACTCTGAAATCCGTTTTCAAACCTGCTCCTATTTCGAATCGAGAGATAGATAAATAGACACATCTCATTGCACTTATCGAGGGCGTTCATAGTGACTGAGGGGGTCGAAGACCAAGAAGTGAGTTATTTATACCAAGCACTTTTCCTACGGCTAGATCCAATCTCCTGGTCCCTGCGGAAAGAAAAAAGAATTCCACGCTCTTCTTTTCAGGAATGAAAGATTAGGGAAATCCTATTGACTGCAGCTTTCTCCAGATCCCTCCGTCACCCCAGAATGAAAGGGGTGATCTCTCAGTTCTTGGTCTGTGAAGATGCATTGTTAGGTGCTCCATTTTCTTTTCCCATTGAGGCTGAACCTAAACCTGTGCTCGAGAGATACTTGTCCATACACTGATAAGGGATGTATAGATTCTCGAAAAGAAATGAGTCGTGGTGGTCCCCCTTGGACCGCCCGGATTCGACGAGTGAATCGAAAGTTGGATCTACATTGGATATCACCCGAATCGCCCCATCTATCTTCCTGAGGATAAGTTTGGTTTCAAACACTTGTTCAAATAGGAGGAGTACGCCATGCTAATGTGCCTTGGATGATCCACATCTCAGGGTCAGGAGCCGATAAGCACATTGAACTATCCATGTGGCTGAGAGCCTCACATCCAAGGCACAACGACGCAATTATCAAGGGCGTGCTCAACCACTGAGCTAATAGCCCGCCATGCGAGCCTCCCACTAGGGGCCCACTATATCAAAAGCGAGAGAAACTACATCCCTCTCTGTCCTTTTTTTGCCTCCATGTCCCCACACGGGAGACATGGGGACGTAACAAAAAGAATCTTATCAACTTGTTCCGACCTTGGATAATAAGCTCATGAGCTTGGTCTTACTTCACCGTCGAGAAACAAAAGAAGATTTCCATCTCCAAGTTTAACTCAGACGTAGCTCCATTCGTTTTGTTTTAGGTGTGAAGCAGTGGCAAACCAAAATGCCAGACAAGCATTACCTCTCCTTGAAAAGGAGGTGATCCACCTGCACCTTTCAGTACGACTACCTTGTTACGACTTCACTCCAGTCACTAGCCCTGTCTTCGGCATCCTCCTCCTTGCGGTTAAGGTAACGACTTCGAGCATAGCCAATTCTCACAGTGTGACGGGCGGTGTGTACAAGGCCCGGGAATAAATTCACCGATGTATGGCTGACCGGCGATTACTAGCAATTCCATCTTCATAATGGCGAGTTGCAACCTGCAATCCTAATTGAGGACAGGTTTTTGGGGTTAGCTCACCCTCGCAAGATTGCGACCCTTTGTCTCGGCCATTGTAGCACGTGTGTCGCCCAAGGCATAAGGGGCATGATGACTTGACGTCATCCTCACCTTCCTCCAGCTTATCATCGGCAGTTTGTTCGGGGTTCCAAATTCAACCATGGCAACTAAACACGAGGGTTGCGCTCATTGCGGGACTTAACCCAACACCTTACAGCACGAGCGGACGACCGCCATGCACCACCTGTGTCCGTGTTCCTGAAGGCACCCCTCTCTTTCAAGAGGATTAACGGCATGTCAAGCCCTGTTAAGGTTCTTCACTTTGCATCCAATTAAACCACATGCTCCACCACTTGTGCGGGCCCCTTTCAAATTCCTTTGTGTTTCATTCTTGCAAATGTAATTCGTAGGCGGGATATTTATCGCGTTAGCTACAACACTGCACGATTCATTACGCACAACGCCTAGTATCCATCGTTTACGACTAGGACTACTGGGGTATCTAATCCCATTTGCTCTCCTAGCTTTCATCTCACAGTGCCAGTATCGGCACAATAGAATGCTTTCGCCGTTGGTGTTCTTTCCGATCTCTATGCATTTCACCGCTCCACCGGAAATTCCCTCTACCCCTACCGTACTCCAGCTTGGTAGTTTCCATCGCATGCCCAGGTTTGAGCCTTGGGATTTGATGCAGACTTAAAATGCCACCTACAGATGCTTTACGCCCAATCATTCCGGATAATGCTTGAATCATCTATCATACCGCGGCTGTTGGCACAGATTTAGCCGATGTTTATTTCTCAAATTCTATCATTGCTTCTTCTCCTGGAAAAGAATTTTATGACCCGTGGGTCTTCTACATCCACATGGCATTGATCCGTCCGGCTTTCGCCCACTGCGAAAAATTCCCCACTGCTGCCTCTCATAGGAGTCTGGGCCGTGTCTCAGTCCCAGTGTGGCTGATCATCCTCTCGGACCAGATACTAATCATCGCCTTGGTAAGCTATTGCCTCACAAACTAGTTAATCGGACGCAACCCTCTCCTCGAGTGGATTAGTTCTTTTGCTCCTCAGCCTATGGGGTATTCAGCCGTTTCCAACTGTTGTTCCATTCCCAAGACAGGTTCTTACGCGTTACTCACCCATTCGTCAATTGAAACACCACTACCCGTATGACTTGCATGTGTTAAGCATGGCACCAGCGTTCATCCTGAGCCAGGATCGAACTCTCCATGAGATTCATAGTTGCATTACTTATAGCTTCCTTGTTCCTAGACAAAGAAGATTCGGAATTATCTTTCATTCGAAGGCATAACTTGAGTTCATGCGCTTCATATTCGCACGGAGTTCGCTCCCAGAAATATAGCCATCCCCGCCCTATCATGTCAATCCCACGAGCCTCTTATCCATTCTCATTGAATCATGCCGATGGACAAATTCAAATAGAAAAGGTCACATTGGGTCTATGGATAATTAGGCTCGAACTGATGACTTCCACCATGTCAAGGTGACACTCTACCGCTGAGTTATATCCCTTCCCTGCCCCCATCTAGAAATAGAACTCACTAATCCTAAGTCAAAAGGTCAAAAGTCTTATTGCCACTATTCTTGAACAAGTTAGAGCTCGGTCTTCTTTTCGCACTATTACAGATATGAAAATAAAGGTCGAAATCGGATTAAATTGTCAACTGCCCCTATCGGAAATAAGCATGACTAGCAATTCCGAAGGAACTGGAGTTACATCCCCTTTTCATTCAAGAGTTCTTATGTGTTTCCACGCCCCTTTGAGATCCCAAAAAGTGGACAAATTCCTTTTCTTAAGTCTTAAGAACACATACAAGATTCGTCACTACAAAAAGGATAATAGTAACCCCATCATTAACTACTTCATTTATGAATTTCATAGTAATAGAAATACATGTCCTACCAAGACAAAATTTGCAATTTCCTAGCATCTTGCCTAGCAGGCAAAAATTCACCTACGCAGAAAGGGTATTTCATTTGGATCGACATAAGAGCCAAATTGCATTGCATTGCTATAGTCCTTGTTGTATATTTTATAATCGAAAGAGTTTGACCTCCTTGCTTCTCTCATGTACACGCCGAGCCCCTTTTCTCTTCAGCCAACGGAGACAAAATATTGGGCTGGTGCTAACAGTTCATCACGGAAGAAAGGACTCACTAAGCCAGGATCACTAACTAATCTAAATTAGTAACTAATACTAATCGAATACTATTCTAATATAATAGAAAATACTAATATAATAGAAAATAACTATCTTTTCTGTATACCTTCCTCGGTTCCGTTGCTATCGTGGGCTTTACGCACTTGATCGGATTAGATAGATATCCCTTCAACACAACATAGGTCATCGAAAGGATCTCAGAGACCCACCAAAATACGAAAGCCAGGATCTTTCAGAAAACAGATTCATATTCGAAGAATGCATAACTGCATGGATAAGCTTACACTAACCCGTCAATTTGGGATCCATCCAATTCGATATTGTATTTTCCTTGGGAGGTATCGGGAAGGAATTGGAATGGAATAAAATCAATTCATATAGAAGAAAAGTTTCTCTCTTGATTCTGTACCTACGGG
>JAYDZE010000003.1:85655-102874 GCA_034509125.1 Monilaria moniliformis
GAAGCATGTTTTAGGATTTAATTTTCCTTGATAAGCATGCTTATTTGCGTTCTAGAATTAAGTAGGAAATTTATTTGTTAGATTGGAATTTCTTATATTATCCTATTAGATCTCGGGTAGGGGATTCCTTCACCGGAATATTTAAAACCCCAACAATAATGATCTTGAAGTTGACAACTATTGATTAAAGATGTTAGTTACTTTTAGCTAGCAACATATTTTAATTAATTAATGAATAATAGAAATCTTAAACATAAGAATATAAATTAATTAAAAAGGAGTCTTGAATTTATATAGTGGTACAAATTAATATTCTATTGGGCTTAATTTAATTAGAAGAGACCATTCAACTAGCCTAAGCCCAAACCTCCTTGGATCCCTAGCCTAGCCAGTTATGAATTTTATAAATAGGGAGAAAAGAATGAGAAAAAAACTGCACTCTATACACTACACACATACATATTCTGTAGACAAGAGAGGCGTCACATTCTCTTCTCTCTCTCAAGTTATTTTGTGTTGTTCTTCTCCTTCAATTTTTTAATCCCTATTCTTGACAGGTATATAGCCCACAATATATTCAAGACTTAAATTCGCAGGAATATGCTAGATGATTTGAGGTAAAATATCGAAGATCGTCACATGGCGAAGGAGCAAGCCATCTCGAACTTTGGAGATCGCTTCAAAGGTAAAATCTCTACATCCACAAAATAAGTATGTTTTGGATTCAATTTTCTAAAGCATGCCCTTTATATGCTTTCTAGCTTTCGTATGATTTATTTGATTGGATGGTCTCAAGAATTCCTACATCATCCTACGATTCTCGGGGTTAGTGGAAATTCCTTCACGAGTTTTCCCCATCAATTAATATCAGAGCCCGATCTAGGCTCTGACTTAGAAGTTTTCGTGTTTCTTCATATTTTTACATCATTTTTTGCTTAGTTTTTCAATTTATGTGTGTAAATTTGCACAAATCTGATATAGCATGAATGTGGAAATCATATATGTATTAATTGGTTTTGAGTTGTTTTTCAAAATATGTAAATCCATGAGGTTTGAACATGGTAGTATAGGTTGTTTTTTTCTTTTTTCTTGTTATGTAATGTAATGGATAAGAAATCGCGATGAAGAATGCATACAACAAAAAAACCAAAGGTTGGTTCTAGGCCATGATACGTGAGTATCACAGAGATCCATCCAAGAAATCGTGCGTGGGTTGAAGTAATGGGTGCAGGTGGCTGAGTGGCCTAGCTACGTCCTATTTTTCCTTGGCCAGAATCACGCACGAGTGGGAGCCATAGGTGACACATGGTTTGTGTGTACGAGAGTGGTCCATTCTTGAAGTAACAACTAAAATTATCCTGATCACCCTAGTGGTGGCTAGACTTCTGGAAGTTATAAGTTCACGTGACTAGACTTCACTTGAGATAGCTGTAGAATTTTAGTTGTGGCGTACGACCTCTCCTAGGAGAAGTGTCAAAACAAAAATAAAATTATTGGTGCTAAACTTATGTATGAGCTTAGACACAATTTGGCAATCATGTCACCTTAGTCGTCTCTGGTCTATCTGTCAATTCGTGTGACCAAACAATTTGTTTAAACCTTGCTTTGTATTTGATCACCTTAGTGGCATGCTAGGTTTTAGTTTAACTGTTTTGAGATGCATGTCTGTTTTATGGTCATTTTCTTTTTTGTATCAAGCATGTCATGTATGTCAGAGGGTCCATCTGTGAGGGACCATGTCCTCGAGAATATGGGCTACTTGAATGAGATTGAAATCCTAGGGGGACATATTGATGTTTTTTCCAAGGTGGATATCATACTCAATAGTCTTCATGCAAGTCAACAATTTAGGATCAACTACAAGATGAAGTACATTCTCCTAGAACTATTGACAGAGCAACAGTCAGTCGAGGCTGTCATGGCCGATACTAAGAAAGCTTTGTTGGCTTCTACTCCATCTTCTCGGGCTCTAAGCCCAGAAAGGGGAGGATGAAGAAGAAGACGCATATTGCTTCCTAGGAAAAGGGCGAGAAAAACGTGACTAACAAGAAACAAACTGGTAAATGCTTCAAATGCGGTAAGAAAAGACATTGCAATCCAGAATGTCCAATTTTTAAAGGGGATGGCTCAGGTATGCCTCAAGCCTTTGTACTGGAAACATGTTTAGCAACTGTTTCTACTTATTCATGGGTAGTATCTTTGGAGCCATTAACTGTGTGTACTTTAATTCCTCTTTATTGCCGGAAAAAAGTAGGCTACATGAGGGCGAAGTCTAGATCCGATTGGCGGATGCCATGAGAGTGGCCGCTACTGCATTGGGAATGGTGCATTTGAAATTTTCATGTAATAGAGTGTTAGTTTTAAATAATGTTCTGTGGTGCCTGGTTTTAGGTTAAATCTTATTTCTGTTTGAAAACTTAATGTTGATGGATATTTAGTTACTTTTGATATGAATATATTATTAAGAAAAGTGGTTTATCAATTTGTCATCGAACTATAGAAAACGGTTCATATATTCTAGGTAATTCACCACACTCGTAACAAAATTATGAATGTCATAACACATCAACTTCCTCTAGAAATAGGAAGTCTCATTCATGTGATTTGAATGAAATGTACCTTTAGCACTGTGGGCTATGTCATACAAACCTTAGAAGGATTCAAGGGTTGGTGAACCACAATCCACTTAAGGATCTAAAAGTAGAACATTTCTCAATTTGCGAATGCTACTTGGAGGGTAAGATGACCAAGCGACCTTTTGATACACTCGATATTTCGTTGCTTTTAGAGATTGAATTAAAGGCATATTGTGTCGTTTTATCGCAATATGACGATGTTTTAATTTAATTCTCTTTCAATTGGCTGTTTAACAAGTTTATTTAGATATGAAGTTAGAAGACTAAGGAAGCAAGAACGAACCATTTTAGATGATATGTGCCTAACCTTAACTAACCCACACGACATGTGCCTAAGCTACGAAGAAGATGAAGTTCAAGCTGTGGGTCCCAAACAGACCATTTATAAGGAGGAGTATCCCACACGGACCGTTTGTCAAGAAGATATGGATGAGATGTCAGCCCATGGCCAAACTCAGACCGTTTGCTATCCACACACTGACACATGGACCATTTCTCATTTCAGATCATCTTGAAAGTTCTTTCCTTAGTCTAATCTTAAGTCTATCTGAACAAGGCCAACTTTGCCTATATAAGGAGGACCTTAAGCACAAACTTAAAGGGTGGATTACATACTTTTACACTCATTCGTACTTCAAGAAAATTATTATCAAGCCATCAAAGTAAGAAAAAGTAAGGAATATCGAAGATCTAGCAAGATTCTCTCTCTATACGGGTTTTCTTTAGCTTATTAAATTTTTCATGTTTTCCTTTGTTTTGAGTTTTTATTTATTTATTTAGTTATGAGTAGCTAGTCTTTTTGTTTTAGGGTATTGATTGGGAAATCGATAAGGAATTTCCTAAACCAGTGATCTCATAGGATGATATTTAGAATTTAATTATCATTCAGTTCAAATTAAATCTACCTAGAACCCAAACTAACAATTAATTAGTTTGAAATCATAGGTCATGATATCTAAGAGTTCGAATTTACTTTTAATTACAGATCTTTTGTTTGTATATGAGGGCTTGCAACTCTAACCACTCTTCCATAATTTCGCCTCGAATCTTCTAGCCTATTACTTATATTCAAGGTTTGAATGTAGTGTGGACTACAAACAATCAAACCCTTAAAATCTCTAGTAATTTAGTTCTCCATTCCCCTATTTACAGATTATGGAATGAGCTAGGTTAGGAATCCAAGAAAATTTGGATTAAGCCTCATTATTAGGCTTTTTCTGACTAAATTAAGCCCCAATTTAATTCAAGCCCAATAAATATTAATTTCCACAACTATAGAAATTAATATTGACTTATCCGTCCAAATTCAAAATACAAATAATATGAACTTCCTTTTTAATTAATTAATTTCCCATATTTAAGATTCCAATATCCATTAAGTTATTTGAGCTTGTTGCTGACTTTAATTAATTAATATCTTTTACCAAGAGTTGTCAAGTCCTGGATCATTATTTATTATACTAGAATAAATTCCAACTGGCCGGTTTTAGTTTAATAAATTTCTTATCAACCAGGGCTTGCCCGGAACACGATTCAATGCAATAACACTAGCACCGCTAGATATTAATTACCACTACCCAAGATACTAGGATTCTTGGGTTCAAAAAATCCACACATTTTGATAAGTCAAAGCAGTGCTTATAATATTGTACGCTCAATGTTATATACAATTTTTTTTTTTAAATAATCACCGAGATCTCACGTTTCAGTAATCAGCAAGAAAGACTTATCTCAACGTGAATCCATTTAGTGTTATACCACACTAGTGTCGTTAGTCTCCCAGGTTTAGGGAACCTTCGGACTCACACTGCAGCTTTTCATGGTAGATCGTCCAAGTCTATCTGGGTTGTGAAACTTAGTTTAGTTCTGCAAGGCATTGACTGAGAGACCTTTAGTGATGACTTGACAACCATTTAGTCTACAATAAACTTGCTTACTTAATTATAATCACATGTTGTATGTGCTCACAATAAAATCACTGGATAAAAGGCAAACCATGTACTAATAATATATCTTCTCAAGTGCTGGAAAATGGAGTCTTACCTAAACAACTTGTAAATCATGTTTTATAGTATACAACTACAACAATCTCCCACTTATACTTAAAGCATGATTTTGAGTATAACCCTATCTATCATTCTACCACTTATACTAAAAAACAGTGCTGATATGGTTAGTTCACTCGGAAGATCGCCCTCACAATGCGAATTTGTTTTTTCCAAGAAGTTTCAACCTTGTTGACTATGACAAGAGTCGCGAATATAAAGTGACTTGTGACTGTGGCAGTGGTACGCTCCGCTCTCTCGCGACGCCTACTCTAATCAAAAGACTAAAGGCCCTTATTGATACTGAAGATAGGTCGCTAAACTACGACTGTTGTGGATCCTTTTGAAGGGCCAGTCGCGTAGGGCGATCGGGCCAGGCCGATTCAGAAAGGCTTTGATGACTCAAGGTTCATATTAGGGAAATGCGAGTGAGAAGATGAGGGGGAAGCCCTCGGCCCAATCATCCAATTTGCTCCAAGAGGCAGGCACGGTTCTGTAGTCAAAGTAACTTTGTCACTTTCGTGTACCCATCGCACGACAGCCATTTCGGGGTACCCTAGGGACCGATTCACTCTGCGTAGATTGACTGAACGCAGAAAACCCTCCCTGATTGACAGAACGTTCTGCTACTGACACTTGAAAAAGCACCATATATAATCTGGTGATTATATTCTAAGCAAATATAGCTGTGAATATAATCAATCAAGCAAGTCTAGATTTTTTGCATGGTAGACTGAATGATGGTCAGGCCATCACTAAAGGTCTCTCAGTCGGTTCCCTTGCTGAAGAAAATTAAGTTTCACACCCTAGATAGACTTGGACGATCTATCATGAAATGTTGCAGTGTCAATCTGAAAGTATGCTATCCTTGGTAGACCAAGGACAATGATGTGGTATAGCATTCAATGGATTCACATTGAGATAAGTGTTTCTTGCTGATTACTGAAAATTGAGATCTCGATGATTATTTTTTTCCGAATCTTTTAATATAACATTGAGCATACAATAATAATTATGCTCTACTTTGACTTATCAAAAGGTGCGCGTCATTCATAACCCAAGAATCCTAATATCTTTGACAATATATTGTGTTGAAACGTGTCCTGGGAGAGTCCGGGTTGATAATACCTCCAGGAGGTGTTCAAAAGGTGTTATATACAGAAGCCCGACTGGCTTGGAATTAATTCCAAAGTATAATAAGTAAAGTTTATGAACTAGACCACTCTTTGTGAAAGATATTAATTAATAAAAGCCAACAGCATGCTTAAAATAATTAATGGATATTAGAAGCTTAAGACACGACAAATAAATTAATTAAAAAGGATGCCCAATTTATTTGTAATTTGGATTTGGATGGGTAAGTCAATATTAATTTCTATAGTGATCCAGATTAATACTCTATTACGCTTATATTAAATTAGGGCACAATTTAATTGGTAAAAGCTCAATATGGAGGCCGAGTCCAAATTTTCTTAGATTCCTAACCTAGTCCATCCATATTCTATAAATAGGAGAAAATAAGAAGAAAGTTATAATGAGTTTTACTCTACACACACAATCACACGCCCCACACTGCAGTTCTCTCTGCAGTATTTATTTTCTTATTCTTTTGTAGTCCTATAGGTTTGATAGTTATTGCCGATACCAATATTCAAACCTGGAATTAGGAATAGGTTAGAAGATCTAATGTAGATATTCAAGATCTACATGTGGAGAAGGTGCAAGCAATATTGTAATATTTGGAGATCAAATCTCAGTAAGTATCAGATCAGTAGTGTGCATGATTTAGGATTTATTTTTTAAATTATGTGCTTTTACCTGTGTTCTAGATAGAACACTTAAAATAAAATTTATTTAATTTAATTTTCTATATTATCTTGGAAAGATCCTGGAGAGGGAAATTCCTTCAACTGGAATTAAATCTCCATCTCTTCATACCCGTTTTGGTTGTATAATCAACAGTTTTAGGAGAGTACACTCATTTTTGTTCATATCGAAGTTCAATCTGAACTGTTGAAAATTGTTGGGCAAGGATTGGAGGATGATAAGTTCTTGAATAGCTGGGCCAATTGTCCTTTCCAGTATCTCAATCTCATTGAGATAACCCATCATCATGAGGACATGGTCATGTACATGTGTACCCTCATTCATGGTCACATTCATGATATTTCAAATTGCCAATAGCTTGGCAACTCGATTCTTAGTGTATGTTTCTTAAACCGCATTTGATGCATTGTTTGCAGGAACAAGTGGACAAGGTTTGGTCAAGACAAATTTTATGACTTTTGCGATTAGAACAATTCTAGATTCCTTTTCAAATCAATATAGTTTTGTCCTTCGAGCTTGTTGTCTTTGAGAATAGGTAAAAGATGAGAGAACGACATGTCGAATATGTTGAGGAAAAATGAAATCACGTATTTTTCAACACAATATCACATAAACATGCTTAATACATATTAATTGAGAAAAACCAACAAAACATATAATGCATCTCACATACAACTCATATCGGCAGATAATCTAAAGAGAAAATGAGTAGCATGACTGCCATAATACAAACAAGGTTTTACTGGTCATAGACTAGAGTCTTATAGAGTAACATGACTACCATCATGACCCTAATGCTCGTACCACAAATTAAGCATGAAAAAATTATTTCCATTTTAGTACTACTCCTAGGGAAAGTCGCACCGCCTTAAATAAATTCTACAACTATCAATTGAAGTTGATTCCATGTGAGCTTGTGATTCCACAAAGATCAAGCCATCACTAGGGTGGCTGAGGATCCTAAGAAAATCACTTCACAAATAAATCAATTTATGGAGACCATATATAATCCCATTTTAATTCCTAAAGAAATATATTTAATTACACTTATTGCTTAGTCATTTTTGTGAAAAGTTTTTTGGACATACACCAAGCTCACATGGAATCAGATAAGCACATAGGTAGATAAGCACATAGGCAGGATAAATCACCAAATACACAGAATAATTATAATCTATTACATGGAAAAACATTATCCAAAATGATAATTATGAAATATAAAACTAACTATATATCTAAACAAATCTAATGAGATTATACTTGATTTAGATAAACTCTAGCTAATCTTATCCAAATCTAATCAAATCTAAACAAATTAGATTGATAGGATTTGCTAGATTTGGGATAGGATTAAACAATCCAATCCAAACCAGAATGAATCGAAAACTGTTGGAACACCACCTCGTCGCCGGACCATTGTTGTCACCGTCGCCGACTGCCATTGTTGTTATCGTCGTTGTCGCCCCGTTGCTGCAGCTGGGTTGGTCGCCCAAGAGTCGGGTGTCGTAGGGTGGCAGCTGGTTGCCAGGTGCCCTGCTTCTATTGTTCCTATCATTGCGCGCACAACACCAAGCTGTGGGTGTCAGGCCCGGCTGAGAGACGCTGGATGCGTTCGGCACCTAGCCTCGCCAGCCTGCGCATCTGCCTCGGGCCCGGGTACTGAGATGCCCACGCACTACACATCAAGCACTGTCGAGACATCCCCGTCACCATAACGTCTGTTGCCACCCGCCAGCACGCCTTGCCTAGCATGTTGCTTATGCTACGGGTGTCGTGTGTCATGTATTACCGAGGCATGTCGGGCGCCAGGGCACCACAACATTCAACGCCCTGCACCCGATAATCGTCCCGCGCCTACACACATTGCCTCTGGCACCGTCTGAGGCCCGTTGAGCACTTCAGTGCTCAAACCTTGGCACCCGCCTATGGGCGATGCATGCCCGTGAGATAAGCATGTTGCCTTCACTTGCCGCCTCCCGCATCGCCTGGCGATGTTTGAGGGCCGCGCGCATAAGCCTAAGCATCGCACGCTGGGTTCTGCCGAGGCCTTCTGAGCACCATAGTGTCCGATGCCCACGTGCGCCCAATGCCAGTTCTCGTTCACATGTGACCAGTGCTCGCACTACTGCCTGCTAATGCCTTGAGTGGGTAAACTGGCTGAGGCTGCCGAAAGCTGCCTGATTGTGGGCGTCACTGCCTCGGCCCTCACTGACACTACGCGCACCGGTCCCGCCCTACGCCCCATCCATCGGGTCCCCTCGACCAGCTCTTATTGCCGAGCGTGGTGCCCCTTGCATCATGGGCCTTGTTGTACCGGTTGATGCCGAGTCCCGATGAGGCTCGCCGGGGATGGTTGGATGGGGCTTCCTAAAACTTTGGGTCATGGCCCAGATTCAACCTCCATTCTTCATTCTTGTATTCTTCGTTTGATTTCTTGTCCAATTACACAATTGTAAGAAAACAAAAAAAAAACACCTTAGTCTACCACGGTCAACCTCCATGGGTTTACAAATCGTGCCATGAACCAGACATAAACCATCATAACAGATATAAATGTATTCACAGCCCAAGGAACCAGATAGATTGTAGAAAAAATAAAGTTAGCCTATGATCCATCTCTGATACTAATTGCTAAGGTTTCATTGAAGGATCCCTTGTATTGCCTATGGTCACATAAGATAATATCTAAATTGAATTATACTAGTTGTAATGAAATCTACTAGAACACATTTAGACAGGCAGCAAAAACTAAATCAGATCCCTCGGTATGCTCCTAAAGATCAATGATTATCTTTTTGTAGAATCTTCTTGCTAATTAGTGTAGTCGATGGCTTGCTACTCCCACCACTCATCAACAACTATTCAACCCTGAATCTTTGAGCCTATTCCATCCTATTATATCTTGAATATTGAGTAGGATTATTCTATCAAGTTCAATAAATGTGGTGGAAGAAGAAAATAAACACACAACTATAGATAGGGGGGCCAAAATCTTTAGTTTGTGTAGGTGTGTGTAACTTTCGTCCCCCATCCTTTGTTTATAGCGGTGGGGGCTAGGTTAGTGATTTCAAGGAGGATTAGGAATGAGCCTCTCAATGAGCTTAATTTTTATAAGTTGAGCCCAAATTAATTAAGTCCACTAATTATAATAGACTATTATAAAATTAATATTGCACCATCCGTCCAGATCCAACTTACGAATATGACTCATTTTTAATTTATCATTTTCCGGGTTTAAGATTTCCAATATCCATTAATCAATTAAAAGTTGGTCTTAGCTTTAATTAATCAATTTCTTTTTCAAGAGTGGTTCAGTTCAAAAACTAAACAAAGTTTAAAAACTAGAAACTAAATCTAACACTAAGAAAGCAATACATGGGCACAAGCTCCCACTACAACAGCTCCCACTGGAATCTTCACGAAGTATCCATGTTTTCTTGACCATTCTCATTCTTTCAAAGTGGATAGTCACTCTTCCAGTGTCCTTTCTTACCCCACTTGAAGCACTTTCCAATTTGCTTCTTCTTGTCACCCTTCTTGCCCTTCTTCCTACCCTTCTTGGTTGTAGATGTCGCCTGCCCCTACTTCTTCTTTTCCTTGCAAGGTTTTTGGCACAAGGAAGAAGGAGTGGTTGTCATAAAATCTTTCTTGGATTCTGTCGTTAGCTTTGCACCACTTAGTGTATGCGTCCTTAACCGCATTTGACGCATTGTTTGCAGATGGAAAATGTTAGTTCAAGACAAAATTTATGTCTTATGCTATTACAACAATATCTAGATTCATTTTCCAATCAATATAGACTTCTCTTTCTTTTTGCCCGAGGTGTTTCATTCCTCATATATCTGTTTCAATATCATTCTTTTGGCTCTTCCATGTGTTTCCATTCTCTGCCCAACTTACTAGTGCCTTCTCTCTTTCTCTTCCTTCCATGATTTCAACTCATCCCATAACTATTCCAGCTATTACGCCAATTAGTACCTTAAAGTGAAGATTATATCCAGAATTTTCATAAAAACAATAAGATATTATGGTTGCAATATGGTCTGATCAAACCTCCTAACACTTATGACATAGCTGTCCTCAAGTATAAGATCAGATAAAATCAGAACGATTGCAGATCGTGTAAAGTAACATACCAAACCCCCGACTCGACTCAAAAGGGGAAAGAAAGAAAAGAATAAAACAACAGACGTAAATAAGCAAGACACACAACAAAACTAGCATGCAACAATAACTTTTCAAACAACAAGGACAACTAGTAGAAAATAGCAACAAACAGCAGACAACAAACTATGCAAACATGAGTTAAGAAATTCCATCCAACAAGTCATGCAAGGTTCACTCTGCTCCCAGCCTCATGAGTGTACCTCTCTCCATTCTTGAACTTATGTACTCAGAGGGGATATTAATCGGTCAATTTGGCAACTCAAGCTTTCATTGAGGATATAATTGGGCTTTTGGTAAGTATGCAATTTTTGGTTTGGCCCTAAGAGTTCTAAGATTCAACAAAATTATACTTATGCATGATTATGACCAAGTAGCAAGAAGAGAAAAGATGCAGAAATGCATAACTTGGGAAATAGGCAGTTCAGCACTTTATATCCTTGGGAGGTGCAGTTGATCTTTTGTAATTCTTGCCTATGTATAATTCTTTCTCTTATCTACAAGCCATGCATAAGTCATGAGATTCAAAACTCTTCATCCTCAGATTAAGCCAATGATTTCCTAGCTTATGAACAAATTAGGCTCCAAGCTCAATTACGGCAAATATGGTGGGTTTCATTGGACTTGGGTTCGAAAGAATTAGGCTCAACAGGCTTCCCTAGTGCCTCCTATCAGTATTTCCCATGACCTTAGTATATCCTTTCTTAAGTTTTCTTTTTATCATTCCACTCAAAAGAATTGAAATGGGGGGTACCCCATTATAGGCTCTATCCTCACAATTTTCTGGTTTAAGCTTGCTTTTTTGGCTGGACACTATCATTCCCATGATTACTCTACCTAGACTACTGTATGTTTCACTTTACACAAAGTAGTTGTTGGCTATCCTTCATTATCTACATGGGTTGATTGGTGGTACTGACCCTACTACACAAATAACTCCTTACAACACTAAAACTGGCCTCGCTAAAAGCAAGGAAAGTTCAAGTGAGTGGTTTAAATTGACACAAAAAACAGAAAAGAAACATCAACACAAGAAAAAAACAACACAAGAAAAGAAAAGTCTCAACAAAAAAATTAAAAACAACAAAATGGGGGTTTGGTAGTGTTCATTTAGTTGCATCGGTTGCAACGCGACGACGACATTTTGGAGCTGTTGGGTGAATTTAGGTCAATTTGGCTTGTTATGGGTCTTCCTCCATCAGTTGGTCCTTCAATGTTGGGTCTAGCAAGTGGTAATGTCCTCAGGATCTCGTTGGCTCGTACACTCAACGGGGTCGACGGTGGCTTTTGCACAAAGTTCCACACATATGTAGTGAATATTCCCAAGGATCCTTGCAGGAAATCTATTGTCACCTTCAGCTCTTTCAACACCTCTTTCACCTCTCTTAGTTGGATCTCCAGTTGGTTGGTCTGCCTTTCTGAATTCCCCATCATTTGACTCTGGGCATTTTGCGGCTCTAGTGCTACAACAACTTTGTGGAAAGGTAAGTTTGCTTCCCCAGGTTTGTAGAACGTTGGCATGCCGTCTTGTATAAATAGCATCAGGGCACCTCGCAAGAATAGAGATCAAAGTGAATAGGAGGTGGAACAAATTCAATTACCAAATCATTAGGAAACCAACTCAACATTTCTTGATGAATATGCACCCAAGATGTGATACAGTGTGATGTTGCGAGTAGAGATGTCAATTTAGCCCAAAACCCATGGGTTGGCCCGATTAACCCAACAACCCGACATTGTTAGGGTTGGAAAATATCAACCTGAATGACCCTAAACCGAATAGCCCGCAACCTGATAGTGTTGGTCCTAAGATAGCCTTAACCCATAGGGTCGACCCAAAAATTAGCAAATTCTCATTATTTAGTTTTCAAACTTTATTAATTTATTATTTTTCCAATTTTGAAAGTTAGTATAATAAGATTATTTTTTTCAAATGTATGTGAAAAAATGCATTTTGATTGAATATTCGGTAGTTATGTTCATCATTTCACTTTTTTATATTTTACTATAACATTTAATACAAAATGTTTAGATTTAAAAATTAATAAAAATTGATAATCTATTAAGAAATGCCAAGCGGGTTGGCCCTATTGGCATCCCTAGTTGCGGGTATGGTCTGAACTGATAAACTTAATCAGGTATGCTAGCCAAAATCCAAGGTTCACCCAGACTCCTATATGCATATACCACACAAAGTACAATTCAACAACTGAGACACGATTAAAACAAGTGGTGCCCTAATAGATTGTATGCAAAGTATGTCTGGCACATCCATTGAATAGTAAACTAAGTTTTCCTCTTTGATTCTATCACATGGCAACTACTACTTGCTTTCCCTGAAAAAACTGACTGTTATTCCCGGTGAGATGTTGTGAAGTTAGAGTGCGGGTGGAAAATTTAATGTGTAAGTGGTTGGTATAGCTCTCCTTCTCTCTCCTCATTTGTTGATTTTATAGTGCAGCTGTTTCTCTAATCCCCCAGCTAGATTTTCTATTTTTTCTCTATTCTAGATTAGACATATTTGCCCCTCATCACAGATAGAGTGGACAGCTCATTAATCTCAAAGAAAATGACAACTTTGTTTGTAGTGTAGTCCCAATTCAACAACTTGATTCTCATTGGGCAGTTTGTCTGAGAAACTTAATATTCTACTTCTTGTTGCCTTCTTTTGTGTGCATTCTCCATCCTTCCCTTGCCCTTGTACTCCAATCCATCTTATCCTCATCCACTGCATAAAAAACACCTATTAAATGTAGCTTGTATCTATTAAAAGCTTAATTTTGACCCTTAATTCCTAGCAACAATTAAGTCCTATCAGTCATCCTTAAAGGTCTCTCAGTTGATGCCTTGCAGAAGAAAATTAAGTTTCACAACCTAGATAGACTTACGTGATCTATCGTGAAAGTTTGCAGTGTCAGTCCAAAGTTTCCTAATCTTGGTAAACAAATGACACTGGTGTGGTATAGCACTAAATGGATTCACATTGGGATAAGTCTTTCTTGCTGATTACTGAAAGACGAGGTCTCGGTGAGGATTTGTTTCTTAATCTTTGTAGATAACATTGAAATACAATATGAATTATGCACCGCTTTGATTTATCAAAAGGTGCGGGTTTTTTGTAACCCACAAATCCTGATATCTTGGACAGTGGTAATTATTGTCTACCAATGCTAGGATTATTATTGCATTGAATTGTGTCCCGTGAGAGTCCAGGTTGATAATAACCCCAAGAGGAGTTCAGAAAAGGTTTTATTATAGAGAAGTCCTGTCGGCTTCGAGTTTATTCCAAAGTATAATAAATAAAGATTTTGAAATAACCACTCTTTGTAAAAGATATTAATTAATTAAAACCAGCAGTAAGCTTAAATTAATTAATGGGTATTAGAATCTTAAACACGAAAAATAAATTAATTAAAATGAAGCCCAGATTATTCGTAATTTGGACTTGGACCTGTAAGTCAATATTAATTTCTATAGTGGTCCAAATTAATATTCTATCAGGCTTGCATTAAATTGGGGCTCAATATAATTAGTAAAAGCCCAATAGGCAGGCTCAATCCAAATTTCCTTGGATCCCTAACCTAGCCCATATATATTCTATAAAAAGGAGAAAAAAAAAGAAGAAAAGAATTAATTCACTGAATTATGATTTATGATTTATGATTTATTCTAAATTAAGTTCAGTAAGTATTCAGATCCGTAGTATCATGATTTATGATTTACTTTCTAAATTATGTGCTCCATTTACGTTCTTGATAGCAAATATAAATAAATTTATTTAATTTAATTATTCTTTATTAACTTGGAAAGATCCTGGAGTAGGGAAATTTTGTCATTGAAATTAAACTCCGATCACTTTGCTCTTCCCAAACTGTTTGTTTAGGATTCAATCCTTGTCGAACTTGTGCTGTTCTCGATCATTTGGCCTTTTAACACCTTTTTATGCATTTTTTTCCTTCGGAACTCAATAAACTCATCAAGAAACCAATTGATAGATATTTAAACCAAAACAAAGCTAAATAAGATCAAAACTAAGTAAAATGCTTTGGATTTAAATACTAAAATAGGTAAAATATTGAATGTTTCAATGGCGTTGCTGAAATGAGGAATCGAACCCTCTTACGAATGGTTCGCATTGAAGAAATTCCCCTAAACTGTCAATGATCTCATTAGATTATAAATGGAATTAAACACATGCAATTCACACAATCTGTCCTATAACACATATAAACATGCAACATGAACCAGGTAAATAGAGAATCCTAGACATGCACCTAGAGTTTGAATATTTAACATGTTTACAGAGTCTCCATGTTGATTGTTTTAAGACGAGGGCTTGCAATTCCCACCACTCTACCAATCAAAATCCTCCAGCAAATACAATTCCAGTCATCAAACTTTGGAGCCATGTTTCATCCTTCAAACGATCTCATCTGCTTCTGGGTTGTGTAATAAGATCTCTTTATATTCAAGATTTCCTCGCGTGGATATCTTACACGCCTCAATCGGTGTTATGTAGACAAAGTTACATTCGTTCTATGAAACTGCCAAAAATTGTAACCTGCAGGAAATTGTTTACCCGAATTCCTTTCGACGTCGATTCCTTCTCGAATATGAATTGACTCTTTTGTCTTACATGGATTTAGGATCTATCTCTATTAGAGAAATATATTATACCATGAGATTTTTGGCATATTCCTTCCTATAGCTTGAATACTGGGTGGGCAATATTCTATTCTGTAGATATATATACGGAGTGGAGAACAAAATCAATATAACTAATTTTTACCTATGGGGAAATGTTTTTTCCTCTTAATACAAATCACAATTTCTTTTACCACCTCCTTGTACATTGGGTTTGTTGGGCTAGGTCAAAGATTCCAAAGAGAATTAGGACTGCACTTCGTAATGGACTTAATTCTATTAAGTTGATTCCAACTTAATTAAGTCAATTAACATTAATTGATTCCATTATAGAATTAATATTGTGCTACCATTGCCCATCCATATTATGAATATGGCTCTATTTTAAGTAATTTATAGCCCGAGTTTAAGATTTTCAATATCCATTAATTAATAAGCTTGCTACTAGCTTACTCTTTTTCATTGGTGGTCTATTCAAAAACCTTATTATTATACTGGAATGAATTCTAACCAGCCGGATTTCATATAATAAAATCTTTTTCAAACATCTCTTGAGGATATTATCAATTCGGGTTCTCTCGAGATACAATTCTAGCTATATAATAACAATACTAACACCACTAGACATTAATTACCACTGTCCAAGATATCATAAAATACTTTGGGTCACAAAAAACATAGACCTATTGATAAATCAAAGCATTGCATAATCAATATCGTATGCTCAATGTTACTTATATAGATTTAGAACTAATCAATCACTGAGTCTTGTACTTCATTTACACAACATCGAAGTACGTATTTCACTGTAATTCATTTCAGTGCTATAACACACCAGTGTCATTAGTTGGCCAAGATAGGCGCGAACCTTAAATCAACACTTCAACCTTTTGCGATAGATTGTCCATGTCTATCTACGTTGTAAACTTGATTTTGTTCTACAGGAAACTGACTGAAAGATATTTTATGATCAAGGATCCACCATTCATACTACAATGTAGATGGACAACGTGTTTGCTCAATTTATGATTATATGCTTGAGAATAAGCATCCATAACCTCAAAAGGCAAACTATGTGACAATATAAACTTGTTTTCAATATGTGAGAATATAAGGTTTGGAATGCAAAATAGCTCAAAGCATGCTTTTCAGTATATAATCTCTAACATCCTCGACTAGGATGAATCTGATCCCTATAACTACAAGGAAGCCATGGAGGATCCAGATTGTCGCTCTTAGAAAAAAAAAGATGGAATCCGAACTATAATCAATGATAGACAAAGACGTTTACATGCTTCGAATCCTACCCGAAGGCGACAAGGCCATTGGGAGCAAGTGGGTTTACAAGCGTAAACATCGACCTAGCGGGTTGGTGAAAATCTTCAAGGCATGACTTGTGGCATAAGGTTATGCCCGAATGGAAGGTATTGATTACGATGAGACCTTCTCGCTAGTAGCCATGCTTAAGTCGATCCGAACTCTTTTTGTCTATTGTTGCTTACATGAATTGGGAAGTATAGCGGATGGACGTCAAGAAAGCATTCCTAAATGGAAGTCTTGATGAGACCATCTACATGTTGGGGTTTTATTGAAATTCCATTGAAGAAATCCCCTACCCGAGATCTATCCAGGAATAATATGGGAAAACATTGCAGTTAATTCTCTTGCAAATTCCTACATTTAGAACGCATAAAAGCACGTAGGAAATTAAGCGGAATTAAATCCTACAATCATGCTTTCTATAGGTTTATAGGAACTTACATTTAATTAGTCTCCAAAGACTGACGTTGGCTTGCTCCTTCTCCACGAGGCGAATTCCAACCTTCAGTCTTCTAGTTTGTTCCCGACTCCTAGGTGTATCTTTTGTGTGGACAAAACTTGAGACACCTAATAGAACTAGAGA
>JAYDZE010000003.1:113896-132022 GCA_034509125.1 Monilaria moniliformis
ATAATGGCGGTGAATTCATAAACAATGCTATGCAACAATTCTTTCTTGATAAAGGCTTAATACATCAGACCACCTGTCCCCATACCCCTGAACAAAATGGTGTGGCGGAACGAAAAAACCGTATCCTTCTTGAAATCACTCGAGCCTTACTCCTCGAATCTAAAACACCTCAGTTTTTTTGGCCTGAAGCCCTAGCCACTGCCACCTACTTAATAAACCGTCTCCCCACCAAAATCCTCAACCTCAAAACCCCACTTGACATTCTTAGCATGCACACTCGCATACCTTCTATGTTGTCCCTCCCACCACGTATATTCGGGTGCTCTGTCTTTGTCCATACCCCAAAACAGAACAGGACCAAATTCTCACCCTGCGCTATTAAGTGTGTCTTTGTGGGGTACGGGATTAACCAAAAGGGATATCGTTGTTATGATCCAAAAACCCGCCAAATCCATACCACTATGAACTGCGATTTCCTAGAAAATGAGTATTTCTACCACCTTAGTGGTCAGGGGGAGAGTGAAACTGATCCCCTAAGCTGGTTACTGGTGCCCAGTCCGAATCCTATTGTGGAGCCTACAGAGAAAGTTAGCAGCTCCACCGAGCAGACTTCGGAAATAAGTATGCCGCCTCTGAACATCAGTGAGCATGTCCAAGAATCTACTCCTATGGTATCCGAGGTACGTTACTCTAACACAAGCTCAGTTATTGACCCTCCTGATTGTCAAAGTAGTGGTTCCAATATGGAGGCACCAGAAGAACAACCCACCACAGTCGATGGAAATACAGGACAATACATTCTGCCGCCAAGAAGCAACCGAGGTATTCCGCCAAAACGATACTCTCCAGAGAAGACAGGGAAAAATACAAGATATTCCGTGACGAACCTTGTCAGAGGAAATTTGACTGAGACTGCCAAAGCTTTTGAAACAGCATTGTATGAGGAGATGGATATCCCACGATCCCTAGACGAGGCTTTGCAATCAAAACACTGGACATCTGCTATGGAAAAAGAAATGGAGGCATTAACTCGAAATTGTACATGGGAAAAGTGCCAATTGCCGGAGGGAAAGCGACCAGTTGGATGTCGTTGGGTATTTACTATCAAGAGAAGACCGGATGGTTCGATTGAACGGTACAAGGCACGATTGGTAGCCAAAGGATACACTCAGACCTATGGAGTAGATTATGCAGAAACTTTCTCCCCGGTTGCTAAGATGAGTACAGTTCGTGTCCTACTATCTATAGCAGCGAATCAAGATTGGCCCCTTCATCAATTTGATGTCACGAATGCTTTCTTACACGGCAAATTGGAGAAAGAAGTTTATATGCAACCACCCCCAGGTTGTGATAAGGAATTCCAGGCAGGAGAAGTATGCAGACTCAAAAGGACATTATATGGTCTCAAGCAATCACCTAGGGCCTGGTTCGGAAGGTTCACATAAGCGATGAACAAGTATGGTTTCCGCCAAAGCAACTCTGATCACACATTATTTCTAAAAAGACGAGGAGATCTTATTACCTGCTTGATAATTTATGTAGATGACATGATCATCACGAGTAATAATACAGAGGAGATAGAACAGTTGAAGTTGAACTTATTTACAGAGTTTGAGATGAAAGACTTGGGAGCTCTCAAATATTTCCTAGGGATTGAAGTTCTAAGGTCTACAAAAGGTATTTTTATTTGTCAGAGAAAGTATGTTCTAGATCTTCTTGCAGAAACATGAATGATGGACTGCAAGCCAGCCGACACACCTATGGCTGTAAATCATGGACTGCAAATCATAAAAGGAGGAGAACCAACTGATCAAAGTCAATACCAACGTCTAGTGGGTAAACTCATTTACCTATCCCATACCAGACCAGATATAACTTATGCGGTTGGCGTAGTAAGCCAGTTTATGCAGCAACCACAAACAGATCATATGGAAGTCGCATTGAGAATTGTGAGATATCTAAAAGGCACAACTGGACATAGGCTCCTGTTCGAAAAATATAACCACCTGGAAATTCATGATTATACAGATGCAGATTGGGCCTGCAACCCTATGGACAGAAGATCTGCAGCAGGATACTTCACGTTTGTTGGAGGTTATCTTGTTTCCTGGAGAAGCAAGAAACAGAAAGTAGTGGCTCTGTCCAGTGCAAAAGCTGAATTCCGAAAAATTAAGAGTGGATTGACAGAAATATTGTGGCTGCAAAGACTATTGAGCGAAATTGGATTTCCTCCAGCTCAAACTTGCCAGCTGTATTGTGATAATAAAGCTGCGATTAGTATTTCAGAAAACCCAGTTCAACATGATCGAACCAAACATGTAGAAGTGGATAGACATTTCATAAAGGAAATGCTTGAGGCAAGAATCGTGGAGCTGCCTTATATATGAATAGAAGATCAACTAGCAGATATACTAACCAAGGCAGTCAACTCGAAGGCATTTGCAAGGATTCTTGGCAAGTTAAGTGTTGGAAATCCCATCACTTAACTTGGTGGGGAGTGTTATCAAGGGATAAGAAAAAAGTAAATACAAGATATATCAAAAGAGTCCTAATATATCTCCCTAGCATATCTTTCATATTTACCTTTACGATAGGGTTTACAGGGTGTTGCAACCTATATATAATTCAGTGTGTAACGTTCAACATACACAGAAATAAAATTACTTTTCTTGAGTTCTATCATGGCATTAGAGCAGGACTCAGATTTCATCATCATCGTCCCAACCTTTCCCAACCCAATAATCCAAAATCAAGTGCAGCACATCCTGCACAAACACAACCAAACATGTCAGAAGACACCAAAAACCTAGCTCACATAGATCAGAATGAGATGACTAGCCAACTAGCTAATCTGATGCGAAATGCAGAAAATATTTCGCTTGGCATCAAGCTAGATGGAAATAATTATCCACTATGGGCAAGGCTGATGCGTGTGGCAATTGGGAGCAGAGGCCGACTTAGCCACATCTCAGAATTATTTCCAACCCCAGATATTAACGATCCAAAATTCCTGCAATGGGAAGAAATGATCTCATGGTTTTCTCACGGATCATCCAAAATATCGATCAGAAATTAATCACCAATTTTGCTCAACACCAAACATAGAAAGCATTGTGAAAAAAGTCTAGCAATTACCTACGGGAGTGGCGCCGATCCACTCCAAATCTACGACTTGGAGGTTCTAGCCAACAAATTTAGTCAAGGGCAAAATACTCTCGAAGAGTATTGGAACGAATTGCAGGGGATTTGGATGGCCATTGATCGGAGACAGCCGAACCCGTTGGGTTGCTGTGAAGAAGGAATGAACAAGTACAACAAAATCGTCCAGAATCGACGATTGTTCCAATTTTCGGCTGGCTTATCAGACAAATTCGAAACTAACCGATGAGAAATCCTCAAAGAGGATCCACACCCCTCAGCCGAAGTAGCCTTCGCACGAGTGAAACGCGAGGCCGCCAGATCTCTAATAATGAGATCGGCAACAGTCACCGGCGAGACCGAGGCATCATCATCGGGGTTAGGGGTTGGCTTAGTAGAACGCAATCCTCGCAGCCAACCCCAGCCGAATACCAACCACCCGACGCCGAATTGGAGCTAGCCCAACCTACAGCCTCGCTCAAGCGGACCCTCACTGCGAGACAAGGAGAAATACGAGAAATCCGGCCTATTCTGCACCCACTATGGACAAACATGACACACGAAGAACCAGTGTTTCAAACTGGTGGGATACCCAGACTGGTGGGATTAACGAAAAAAGGGAAATCGGGGCAGAGCGGCAGTCGCCGCCAGTGAAGGCAACATTGACGGTGTGGTGGGTAGCCAAAGGGCTGCCTACACCACGTACCACCAAGCATTCCCGGCAGAGGCGACAGACACGCAGAGAGGCAATGGAACCGAACGTATGAAAGGTAGTGGAAGTGAGCATATGAGAGGCGGCGGCTCTCAAGGACAACAAAACAACAATTCAGGTATAGGTTTGCCACAAACCCCTCTATTAATGGGAAATTGCCTTTCGGTCCCTCATCTTCTGGACAATTAGATCTGGCACCCCACCTTATGCGCCAACAACATTTAACCCCCCCATATTCCTCGTACAATGCTGTTTCAAATGCTTTGGCTATCTCAGTCAAATTTCCTCTGGCAAGGTTCGTTACTGAATATTTACAATTTCTCCATGTCTTCTCTGGAGAGTATCGTTTTGGCGGAATGCCTCGGTTGCTTCTAGGCGGCAGAATGTATTATCCCGTATTTCCATCGATTGTGGTGGTTTGTTTTTCTGGTGCCTTTAACACTATTTGGACAATCACGAAGGTCAAAAACTGAGCTCGTGTTAGAATGACGTACCTCGGATACCATAGGAGTAGATTCTTAGACATGCTCACTGATGTCCAGAGGCAGTATACTTATTTCCGAAGTCTGCTCGGTGGAGCTGCTAACTTTCTCTGTAGGCTCCACTATAGGATTCAGACTGGGCACCAGTAACTAGCTTAGTGGGTCAGTTTCACTCTCCCCCTGACCACTAAGGTGGTAGAAATACTCATTTTCTAGGAAATCACAGTTAATGGTAGTATGGATTTGGCGTATTTTTGGATCATAACAACGATATCCCTTTTGGTTAATCCCATACCCCACAAAAACACACTTAATAGCGCAAGGTGAAAATTTGGTTCTGTTCTGTTTTGGGATATGGACAAAGATGGAGCACCCGAATATACGGGGTTGGAGGGATAACATAGAAGGTATGCGAGTATGCATGCTAGGAATGTGAAGTGTGGTTTTTAGATTGAGGATTTTGGTGGGGAGACGGTTTATTAAGTAGGTGGCAGTGGCTAGAGCTTCAGGCCAAAAGGACTTAGGTGTTTTGGATTCGATAAGTAAGGCTCGGGTTATTTTAAGAAGGATACGATTTTTTCGTTCCGCCACACCAGTTTGTTCAGGGGTATGGGGACAAGTGGTCTGATGTATTAGGCCTTTGTCAAGAAAGAACTGTTGCATAGCACTGTTTATGAATTCACCGCCATTATCCGATCGGATGATTTTAATGGTTGTTTGGAATTGTGTATGGACTAAGTTGAAGAAATGGACGAATTTTTGGAAAATATCAGATTTGTTGTGGAGAAAATAAATCCAAGTCATGCGTGTGCAGTCATCAAAAAATATCAAAAAATATTTAAAACCCTGACCCCCTAAAACAGGGGCAGGTCCCCAAACATCACAATGTACTAAGGAAAAAATCTTATCAGATCTTGTATGACTAGGTTTAAAAGATTGCCTATGGCTTTTGGCCAAAATGCAGGTCTCACAAGAAAATTGTTGGTGTTTAAGTAAGCTAGGAAATAAAAGTTTCATATAACTAATAGAAGGATGACCTAGATGTCGGTGCCACAGCCCAAGCCTCCCGATTAGTGATTCCTTGAGAAAGCATCACAAATCCCTATTGAGCAATCTCGTCCACGTAGTATAGGCCCTGTCTCTCAGTGCCACGCCCAATTATCTCCCCCATCCGGATATCCTACAGAAGACAAAAATTCGGATGCATGAGCACAGTACAATTTAGCTCTTTCGTGACATGGCTAATGGGTAAGAGCTTATGAGATAAAGATGGAACGTGAAGGCAGTTGTGAATTTTTATGGTGGGTGAGATTTCGATTGTCCCAGCTCCTTGGACTGGGTTTAGCTCCTCATTAGCAGTTTGAACATGGGTACGATGAGATTTTGATGCTTCAATTATGTCAGCACGATCATATGTCATCGTATCAGTGGCTCCACAATCAAAAATCCATGCAGTGTCCTTTTTTTCACTCACATCTTGAGCAACATATGCAGTAGAAATTTCCTCAAGGACTGTAAATCTGTTTTCACAAGTTATAGGGCTATTTTGCAATTTTCATGCAGTATAGGGTTTAAATGAAATTTACAAGGAATATGGGGGGTTAAATGTTGCTGGCGCATAAGGTGGGATGCCAAATCAAATTGACCAGAAGATGAGGGACCGAAAGGCAATTTCCCATTAATAGAGGGCTTTGTGGCAAACCCTATACCTGAATTGTTGTTTTGTTGTCCTTGAGAGCTGTCGCCTCTCATATGCTCGGTTCCACTGCCTTTCTTCGTGTCTGTCGCCTCTGCCGGGAATGCTTGGTGGTACGTGGTGTATGCAGCCCTTTGGCTACCCACCACACCATCGACGTTGCCTTCACTGGCAGCGATTGCCGCTCTGCCCCGATTCCCCTTTTTCGTTCATCCCACCAGTCTGGGTATCCCACCAGTTTGAAACACTGGTTCTTCGTGTGTCGTGTTTGTCCGCAGTGGGTACAGAATAGGCCGGATTTCTCGTCTTTCCCCTTGTCTCACGGTGAGGGTCCGCCTGAGCGAGGCTGTCGATTGGGTTGGCTCCAATTCGGCGTCGGGTGGTTGGTATTCAGCTGGGGTTGGCTGCGAGGATTGCGTGCTACTAAGCTAGCCCTTAACCTCGATGATGATGCCTCGGTCTCGCCGGTGACTGTTGCCGATCTCATTATTTGAGATCTGGCAGCCTCGCGTTCCACTCGTGCGAAGGCTACTTCGGCTGAGAGGTGTGGATCCTCTTTGAGGACTTCTCGTCGGGTAGTTTCGAATTTGTCCGATAAGCCAGCAAAAAATTGGAACAATTGTCGATTCTGGACGATTTTGTTGTACTTGTTCATTCCTTCTTCACAGCAACCCAGCGGGTTCGGCTGTCTCCAATCAATGGCCATCCAAATCCCCTGCAATTCGTTCCAATACTCTTCGAGAGTATTCTGCCCTTGACTAACTTTGTTGGCTCTAACCTCCAAGTCGTAGATTTGGAGTGGATCGGCGCCACTCCCGTAGATAATTGCTAGACTTTTCCACAATGCTCTTGATATTTGGTGTTGAGCAAAATTGGTGATTAATTTCTGATCGATATTTTGAATGATACATGAGAAAACCATTAGATCAAATTCTTTCCATTGCAGGAATTTTGGATCGTTGATATCTGGGGTTGGAGATAATTCTGAGATGTTGCTAAGTCGGCCTCTGCTCCCAATTGCCACACGCATCAGCCTTGCCCATAGTGGATAATTATTTCCATCTAGCTTGATGCCAAGCGAAATATTTTCTGAATTTCGCATCAGATTAGCTAGTTGGCTAGTCATCTCATTCTGATCTATGAGAGCTAGGTTTTTGGTGTCTTCTGACATGTTCGGTTGGGTTTGTGCAGGATGTGCTGCACTTGATTTTGGTTTATTGGGTTGGGAAAGGTTTATGGGACGATGATGATGAAGTCTGAGTCCTGCTCTGATGCCATGATAGAACTCAAGAACAATAATTTTATTTCTGTATTTGTTGAACATTACACACTGAATTATATATAGGTTACAACACCCTGTAAACCCTATTGTAAAGATAAATACGAAAGATATGCTAGGGAGATATGTTAGGACTCTTTTGATATATCTTGTATTTATTTTCTTCTTATCCCTTGATAACAAAAAGTTGATATGAGATTGGAGATTTTGAAAAAATAATAAGAAGAAAAAAATGTAAATTTGACGTAGAATATGATGGAGGGTTGATATGTCTCATTTGTTGTTAATCGTGTAAATTGTTTTATGAATCTTTCTTCATAATCTTTCAAATTGATGGATGCGAAATAATTTAAGACGACATTTTCCATCTAAGCATTATTTCATTTGGATCAGATCCTTATTTGGAGTTTAAAAGATTACATATGACTTTTGAATGTCGAATTTCTGAGCATATATGACTTTTGAGTATCACCACTTGGATCTTCAAAGATCATAATGAACTTCTGAATGCTATCTTATCTGAAGCTTGAGAGACAAAATGTAACTTATGAGCATCATCTCATCAATACCTAGTTCAACCCTGATTTGTGAGCATCATCTCATTTGAATCTTGAATGATCAGAATTGACTTGTGATCATAATCTCGTTTGAAGCTTGAAAGATCGTAACTGAATTCTGAGCACCATCTTGTCTATAATTTGACAAACCACATCTAACTTTTGAGCATCAATTCTTTTGAAGTTTGACAAACTACCTCTGACTTTCGAGCATTATCTAATCTGAAGTTTGAAAGATCAGATGTGAATGCTCAAAAGTCATATGTTGAGATAATGCCACTTATACGTCAGACGTGAAGAAAAATAGATAGTAAATAGTTTACATAAAATATAATATTATTCAAACTATGTGTCATATAGAAAGACCATCTCTTGCTTTTGAATATTATCTCATCTATAGTTTGAAAGAGTATCAACAAATGTGAAATTATATTCAATAAGAAATTCGGTTGTCAACTCTAAAGTAAACAGAACTCTAACTACCTAATTAAGAACAATTAGAATTTTATTTTGAATTTAGTAATCCATAGTAATTAGAGTTTAGTAATTAACATGCATCGTCCTATGCGACTTAGCTTGTTTATTTTCGACATAGTTACTTGGAACAAAAACATAACATGTCAATTGTAATGGGATGTCCCAAAATGAAATACACGCTAAGTCAAAGGAGACTGCTGGAATATATTTAATATGTCATATCTAGTGCTTGTGATTGATGATAATATTTAAAATTGGATACAATCTTGTATGAGTCTTCCCTTTCTATGAGCTCTCTCCTAAAAGAAAGATAATTAAAATTTATTGAATTTTATATAAAATTAATTATTATTAACTAAATAATAATTAGAACAAATTAATTGGATTAGTGTTATTCTCATTGTGTGTGCGTCACTGTGTGTGCGTGCACACATGAAACAAAATCTAAAAATTTTCTATTCAAATATCTTTTACCTGATTTCTTCGTATAAGGATAAAATTGGAAAGCTCAAATTGTTTTACCTAAAGATAGCAAATCGATGACTAACAATTAAGAAATATATTATATATATAAACAGATAAGCGGATCTGAAATATTTTTTCGAGTTGTGGAAAACCAAAAATATAATTGAGTTGAATTAATTATAAATTTGATTTTAATCAACAAAATGAACAAATTATTTTTTGCACGATAAATCTCCGACGAATTATCCGTGCTCGGTAAGTGCTTGCTAGGTGCTCGCTAATTAGCGAATACTAGCGGTGCTCGCTAATGGTTGCTCGGTATTTGATGTTTATTTTGTAGTGTTAGAAAATCGATTTTATAAGTAAATATCGATTTTTAATTTTTCTTAAATCCAATTTTCGAATAAAAAAAAATTAAGGGCGCCACGTGGCGTCTTGTGGTTGGGCGCGGCCGCAGCATGCTCAAGCATGCAAGGGCGTGGGGTAGGCTGTGCGCAACAGCCCACGGCGGCATGCTCAATGGTTTGAGAACGCGGTGTCGTACCTAGAGCACGCCGCCATGCATGTTCTGACCTCTCGTTGCAGTAATTAACTTTTGTAGGAATTATAAGTTCTTTCAGTTAAAAATCTGAGATAAATATAAAATGATTATAGATACTACATCTATGTAAACCGGCCATAGATAAGGGTTGAGCAATGCAATATCTTGAAGTTGGAAAATAATACTGGAGAATATATAGAACATTGTAGATTGTGTGCGATTCCCTCTTTGATCATGTTTTATTCAAAATGTATGAATAATGGTTGTTTGGGAGGAAGCTAAGTTGAAATTAGTAGGGAAGTCTTTGGAAATGAACTGGTGAATCACAGAAGCAAAATGGTGGTAGGCAACATTAGTAAATGTGGCAAGCTTCCCACCAATCAATTCAGGGAAAATATCATATCACACGTCACAATATGAAAATCCATTTACTAATATAAAGACAAGTAGCCTAGTTATTGATAAAGATATCAAAATTATATACTTGGGTGAAATAAATATAATATATTGAAAATGTGACCAACACTGCCGATAATAATGCTATCATATAATAATTCGAAATAATAACTCATATTCTTTCGCTTTATATAAATAAAAAACTTGTTATACAAATAAAAGACTAGGATATAAATCTCAAGTCTCCTTTTCTCCCTAAAAGAATACAATCATCGAGTAGAACGATCAATAATTACCGTAGTCTAGAGTGTACTAAGTCACATACTCAATCATATTAATTATTGTATAAATTATGTCGTAGAGTTATAATATGTACGATTATAACACATCAAATTATAACATTTGCATTGCGGCAAGTGTTTATTTATCTTGTCATTTAAGAATAAAATTAAATTATTTAGTTTTATGTTTGAATTGATTGATTATAATATATGATGAATGATTCTAACTAAAATATAAAAATTACGATTATTTTTCATCATCATGCAAAAATGCATAAATTGAGAACATATAAAATTAATAATAACTTTTGTAGTTGAAATTTTGTATATAAATTAGAGAATGATTAAATATTCAATCAAATTTTAAATGATAAAATAATTATTCAAATAGATAATTAGATGTATATTTAATTATTTATTAATATCTAATTATGTAAATCAAATATTTAATTAAAATAAATTATTTTATTAAATGCTTCCTTAATTGAATCCACTCGAATTGCGTCAACTGAACGGACGAAGACACGAAGAGGGCAATTAAATAAATTTTTGTATTAAGAAAATGTAATAAAACCCTTTTCCTTTGTCCGCATAATTTTACCAATTCACAGAAAATGAATCAAAAAAATCAGAAATTTCCTGCGCTTCTCCTCTCTCTCCTGAAATCACCAATATATATAGGCTTGTGTATCTACGTATACACGTCACAAAGAGATTCATCAAAGCCGACTAGAAGCGAAGCGCGCCACCGTCGTCAGCCGTGAGTTATGGCCGTCGCTGCACAGCCCTCGCTCCGCCTCCACCAGAATTATGCTTTCTTTCGCCTGAATCAAAGCTCCTTCCGCAATCCCCAGCTCCATCCTCCCCCCTGCTCCTCTCGTGCGAGAATTCGAGCAAGCTCTGCTGTCGCTCTGGAACCCGTAGTTCTTTTTTCTTACTCCTTTTCTTGTTTATGTGCGTCTCTTAGTGTGTGTTTGTGTATGGAGGTAGTGGCGGGAAGCGCGCATGGCGGAAATGATCAATAGACATGAGTTTCTGATTTGGTTTATTAGAACTGTTGAACTTTAAAGAAAAATATATATAGAAATAATAGATGTCGATCAGTTGTGCCAATTTGATGTCAACGCTTTCGGACATTCAATTTTGAAAACTGAACCTTGTATACATGAATCGTGCCACTCTGTGACTATGTGTGTGGTTTACTGAATGTTGAAACTTGTGTTTGGTTTTATTTTAGGCTCTGGAAATCTATACCTTGATTGTGGTAATGTAGAATGTTTGAAGAATGAAAAAAGGGGGAAAAACTATTCCGATAAATGATTTGATGTATTTGTAGAGGCATTTTCAAGTTAAGAGGTCTTGTCAACATTAACTTGCATGAAAATGTAATGATCAGTTGATTTGTGAACGATGGATATCTCATTCCTAGTAAGTTTAAGAAACAAACAAGTTTTCGTCTTTGGAGAAGGAAAATGATAATGAAGAAAGAAAGGAAAATGAATCAAATGATAGTTGAGAAGTCTAAATGGCATTTCTTGTTCAAGCACATGTTTGAAAACTGTCTGATCTTACATTGTAAAAGAAAGTACATCTCTCTGAGGGTAGTGTCATTGTGCTAAATATATTGAGGCAACCTGTGCTCACCAGGAATCAACCACTGAAGTCCGAGATACTTCATATGTTGACTTGTTTGCTTGTCCAATTTGTTACGAACCATTGGTACGAAAAGGCCCTTCAGGATTCAACTTGTAAGTTCAAATTTGAAATAATGACTAAGCTTTTCAGCATGATGTGTTGAGCGAACCATGATAGGTCTCCACGATGGTGCAGGCCAGCAATTTATAGGTCTGCTTTCAAGTGTAGGACATGCAACAAGTCGTACTCAAGCAAAAACATGTATCTTGATCTTACTGTTACTTCTGGAACAAAGGAGTATAATGAGTTCCAACCAGCTGGGACTGAGCTATTCAGGTGTACTATACTGATCCTCTTAACATTGCGTCCTAATCAATTATTGTATTTATACATATTGGCTTTGCAGTTTGCAATTTTGCTCACGACGAAGTTGAGTGTGATTCATCACTGTTTAAAGTGTTATGTTGATTCTTTGTTTACCCACAGATTGTTTTATAGATTATGAAATGACTGCTTCAGAGTAGGTCTTTGCCTCATTGTCTCCATATACTTTAATATGGATCTTTGAACTTGAATAAATTTTTTATTTAGTATTTTTCCTACAATAGATTAGAATCTTGCATCAGCAACCCTAACTGTTTCATTTAACAATATTTGGTCATGTGATGTGATCTCCATAAGAGGTAGCAGAATCGGCACGTCTCTGCACAAGAGAAGCACTAGGAGTACTGGATAGAAAAACAAAAACTTATCTTCTTTTACTGGATGGACTTGCTTCAGCCCCATCAAATGAGGCAATATGTGTTTATCTATTATTCCACTTGCCACTTTACTGATTTGCAGGGTTTCCATTGTTTGTCCAGCAGTTCTGTCTAGTCTGGTGGGGTTTACTGCAGAAAGCACACCATTTGACGTTTTTCGTCCTTCCATGGTTTAGAAACCTTATTTGATGAACGAGATGTTTAATCTCCTTATTCCTCACATTGCCACAGGGTTGTTCAGAAGTTGATTCCTTCAGAACTTTAAATCAATTTCCAGGAATTTTTCAATACTTATTTAGGATAATATGGACTTTAGATTTTTGTCAGTGCAAAATTTGTATGAAAAATATATGATATGGGTCAGGGTTAGCTATTCAAACTTGATGATGGTGTCCTCACTTTTTCCAGGAGTCCACTTGTTTCATTTGTGTATGAGAGGGGCTGGCGCCAAAACTTCAACCGTAGTGGTTTCCCTGGTCCCGATGAAGAGGTAAAGTACTATATATACTCAGTACAGAACCTAAATCTGGAAAATTGAATGAAGTTTCATGAATTGTTTTTAAAGAGCATTAAGAGAAGGAAAAGGGATGTGAAACAGATGATCACACTATCTTGGTATTTTGATTTCTTCTGTTGGGTTTTTAAATGCGTTGTTGCACAGTAACATTTTCTTTCTGCTCGTATTGCATCTATGATGAACTAAACTACAAACCCTGCTGATTTCTGCGAATCTGTCTTTTGAAATTATGTACAGTTCACTATGGCTCAGGAGTACTTTAAACCAGCTGAAGGTGGAGTGCTTGTAGATGTGAGTTGTGGCAGTGGTTTGTTTTCCAGAAAATTTGCGAAATCAGGGGCTTATTCAAGAGTCATCGCACTTGATTTTTCTGAAAATATGCTCCGCCAGTGTTTTGATTTCATAAAAGATGATGATACTATCTTAAACTCGTGAGCATTTCCTTCTTTAGTTACCTCTTTATATTTACTGATTATAACGTTGATACTTTAAACATTTTTGTTCGTCTCATTTAGGTTTTTGTTTCCTGTAAACAAAATGAAACAATCAAATTTTGATTTGGAACTTGGCAGGGATCTTGCCCTTGTGAGAGCTGATGTTTCGAGGCTTCCCTTTTCATCTGGTTCAGTTGATGCTGTTCATGCTGGTGCAGCCTTACATTGCTGGCCATCTCCTTCAAATGCTGTAAGTTCTTTTGGGCTATCTCAGATTTCCAACTGTTTCAGACAAAAAAATTTGCTTTTGTGTTCTTACTCCTTCAAATGCTTTTTTTATGTTTTTGCTTCTTATTTCCAGGATGGGGGGGCGGGGGGGCGGGGGATGGGGTAATGGAGGAGGGGCAAGTAGACCCGTTATGATTGAACCCCTGTATGTCTGTCTGTAATGTGATGGAAAACTTGTTAATGACCGATCAAGGAAATACTTAATAAAACTTCATTTTTCTAGAAGCGTGTGGACAAATAAGTATCGATGGAACAAGTGCCATTTGCCCTTCCTTAGCTTCTTGGAGTTGATCTTAATCTTTGATGATACATCTGGCGTGAGTAAGTTTCCATTTGATGTATGATTCCTTCTTACATTTCGCTACTGTGGTTAGGTTGCTGAGATAAATCGAATAATGCGAAGTGGTGGTATTTTTGTTGGAAGTACTTTCCTTCGAGTCACTTCATCAACTCCTACTTTCTTAAGGCCTTTCAGACAGGTTATCCCCTTTACAATGATGCGACTCCCTTATTTTATCATTATCGAAGCATATTCCTATCTTGGTCTAAGGAAAATGGTTAGGGATGTGGATTTGCACTCCTGTAGTGGTTGCTAGGAGCATTGAAATCTCTTATGTTAAGTTTGAAACTGAAATGCCTAACTTTGTGGAGCAATTTAAGATAGATTTTCATGCTTTCTGCTGAAATATGTTACTGCATTTCTTTTGGCAGAGAAACACAAGGAATTATAACTATTTGACAGAAGAGGAGATTGAGGACCTATGCATGTCGTGTGGGCTCATTAATTACACCAAGAAAGTTGAGCAGTCTTTTATCATGTTTTCTGCACAGAAACCTTGATTTATTGACTTGTGCTTTTCTTCCCAAATGCATGTGTATGTATACTGTATATGGATGCATCCAAATCTAGCCAAAGTTGTTGTAACTATTATAAATTTGCTATATCTTAACAGTTGTCTAATTCCATCACTAATTAAATTATACGCAGATTGATAATAAGTGTTGGATTTTAGTTCTTTTTGCAAAGTTTTATTGACCAATAGCTTTATTGACCATGTTGGCTTATAAGTTATAACATAAAATATTCTGCTACATTTTTATTTTACATGGCATATCACCGTGCAAATGTAACTTGTTCATTTTACTTTCTTCTTCTCACTGATATAGTCCACTATTCCTTTTCGGAATGTCTCAAATTATAATCTTTTTTTTTAATTATCTTAAAATATTTTTTATCAAAATAATCTTATTTAATATTCATGGAGATAATAAATAGAGCAATTAATAAGGGTAAAATAAAAAAAATTGTATGTAAATTACATTTTCCAAATAATACTAATAAAATCAAAGAATAAAATTGTTTAAATGGTTAGGACATAAAGTGTTGTATTCAGTTTTGCAAAATGATATTTTCTCTAATGTTTTAATTCATCAACGCATTCTATTAATGACATAAAAGGAGTATGTCTATTCCAAAAAATGACTACTAGTGGGAGATTAAAGGTAGTGGTACAAAATTATATATTGTATTAATGGATATTTTAGTAATTTGTTGGAAAGGCCTAATCTTTCTGATAATTATATGAACGGTGTTATACTATTAATTAACAAGTATTAAAATAATAAAATACACAATATAATATGAAACATGAAAAATGACTTTCAGAGAAACTTCGCTTACACATCATGTGTATATTTCTCTACTAACATTCGTGTATATTTCAGCACCTTTTAGAATTTCTCAACCATGGAAATGGCTCAAACAAGAAACCTATATTTGGTGGAATTTTGATAGCCATTATACTAGGATTTGTTGTAGGCTGGTTATATTTCTGTTTCAAAAGTAAGCTGTATGCCAATTTCAGGCTATACAAGAAGCAGAAAGGTTTGTTTTTTTCACTCTTACCGGAACCAGAAAATATATATATACATCTTCAGTTTCTTCATCAAGTCAAAGTAGCTCACTTTAGTCCATGTGAGCAAGCAGGGAAACTAGATGCAAAGAAGATGAAGATCAGGCGATTTCGTTTGCAAGAACTGCAGAAGTCTACAGAAAATTTCAGCCATGATTCTTGATTGGTCATGGATCATTTGCTAATGCCTATCACGGTACATTTCCTGTGGAGGGAACTCTATCAATCAAGAATCCTCCTTCTGAAGCATGCACAAGCACTGAAGAATTCAGAAATGGTAATCTATTATTGGGGCACAGTAATTATCAATATTTATTCATCTAGTGTGTATCTAGTCATTCATTCTTGATTAATTTATTGGAAGCAAAAGTGAAGTTGCTGTCAAAAGTGAAGCATGACAATCTGGTTGCATTGGTGGGATTCTGGAAGAAACAGGCAAGAAATTCTTGAAGAGTGACTTAAATTTAGATGAATAAATATTGATATATAGTTGAGTTCGTTAATTAACACAATTTCTTTTTACTTGATGATTAATTCCTGCAGAGCCAAAGGCAGCAAAAATCAACCATAAAAATCAAAACTTGATAAGTTGTCTTTGTTAGGGAGGGGAAGGAGTTTTACATGGAGGCAGAGAGTGAGATAGCCATTGGAGCAGCTAAAGGTACGCCCACGACTCTCCTACAATGACAACCTCAACATTGTCTGCAGCAAATCTATACATGTTTGTTGTTGGTGATGCCAGGAATAGGCCATCTGCACGAAGGGATGAGCCCAAGCATCATCCACCGCGGCTTGAGCTGAGCACCAACCTAGTTGGAGAGGGATTTGAGGTGAAGGTCTCGGATTTCGGGCTGGTTAGAACAGGGCAGCAGTAAGGTTAAAGGGTCACTAGGATACCTTGATCCAGCATATTGCTCAAGCTTTCATCTCACTCCATTTACTGGTGTCAATAGCTTTGGGGTCATACTTCTGCAGCCTTTTACTGCTAGACCTGCACTTGACTCTAGCAGGACTACTAATTCTACTTCTCACACATTGATTGGGTAAGTCACACTTTCAATATCCTAGCTAGTATGCAAATATATGTATATTTAGGTCTTCATTTACTTATATATAGACCATCCATTTAAATGTTCGTGGTTTATGAAGAAAATTGTAATCAAGGGTTGTTCATAATTAATTGGATTATACATCAAACTGTAGGAGTAGTGGATTTGGTAATTAGTGCAAAATATTCGGTATGTCCCATGTTTCATTTAGTCTGTGGCAATGTATAACTTCATAAGCGGTCATGGCACGTATATATTAATAAAATAAAACACGATATGAAATAGAGAAATTCCAGAATCTTGAAGGATAGAATTCTGCATGGATTATATATCCAAGATCCCCTGTTCATGCTAAATCAAGAATTGATGGCTAAATGCATGAAAGGTTGAGCATTGAGAAGGGCAATATTGGAGATATCTTGGACACTAATCTTCTAGTGCAAGGTTGCAACTTAGAAATGATGCTAAAAAAGGGGGAGATTGCTCTAAAGATATGTGGTCAAAGTGCCCAAGGAAAGGCCTACAACGACCCAACTAAGGCAAGAATGGAAGCAGCGCTCAAGTCAGCCGATGATGTACTGCCGGACCACCGTCCACCATACGATCTTGCAGCATCAGTGGGTGGAGATATGGGCTTGAGAGGTTCCATGTAGACATGGATAGTGTGTCTTTTCAGAGTGTAAGTTTCAGGTGTTTAGAAACGAGTATTAGTATGTATAGTATTTTAGCATCACGACATGTAAACCCCATCTAGCTAGATTATACATATATATTTTGTTTGGCACTATCTTATGTTTTCATTGTTGCGGTATGGAAGGCCTCCCGGTCATGGAGGCTGCTTCAAACTGCCAATGGTGTTGAAGTGTTAGATATTAGGCTAAGCGTAATAAAAAGGATTTCGATATGAATTGTGGGCTATGCTGCTGTGGCAAAGAAGGAAGTCCCTATTCCTACTTCGGAAGCCGAGTGTCAAGTTGTGTATCAATCGGCGAGACCGATCTGTTCGACGAGAAGAAATGGATACCCCCAAGGGCGGATAGATATAGAATTGATGTTGATGTGCTTTTCGGTGCTCGTGACCACCATGGACGGACGCAGCCATCCTCCAACGTGCATGATGGCGTGGAGAGGCAATGGCGGTGCTTCACGGTATTCAGCCCTAGGAGATCTATACCGATTCCATTTTGGCTGCCCGAAGCATGGTTAGTAATGAAGAAGACCACCAGCTTTTACCGGAGGATATTTGTGAGATTCTTGATGTTGCTAGATATACTTGTTTAATTGATATTTTTCATATGTGTCGGTAGGCAAATCGGCTGCTCCTAATTTTGTTAGGTTTTTCTGTCGCCATCTAATGATACGCAGCGGAAAGTATAGACAGAAAATAGATCTAGATTCAGAGCATGTACTCACACAACAGTTAGAACTACTTACTTGTTGTGTAGTTTGATTTCCACGTTCAATCGAATCCGGCATCCTGCAGGTGAATCCACTACTTTCAGTAT
>JAYDZE010000003.1:132122-173548 GCA_034509125.1 Monilaria moniliformis
CTCCAAACTTATATGATGTATCATTATGACGATATTGATCAATTCAATTAATCCAATTACACTAAAATATTCAACACTAAGGAGTTGAGTTGAGTAGAGAACTATTAGTTGTCAGATATATAAATACTACATGAGTTAAAAAAAAGTATAAAATAAAACATTTTGACTTAAAAATTAAAAAATCTACTCACACAACACAATGATTATGACTTCTTCTATAATGTTCGAATGTCAATACGCTTGCACGCAGATTTGGTAATCATGATATTAATTCGACTGATTCGCATCTTATATCACAACACTCAAAATTCTTAAAATAATGTAAAAAAAAATTGTAATGATCTCCAACAACAACAAAAATACAAAAAAATTAAAAAAAACAACTGCAAACAAAAAGATTAAACACTGAAAAGATCTTCGATCATTCACTATTTAAATCACCCGTCAACGTCACCATTATTGAAAATACAAAATAATTATCAGAAACAAATTAGTGATTAGGTTTCCAAGCGAAAGCACTGCTGACGGACTGCATTATGCAATTGGTCCGGAAGAGTTTGGGTTTGTAGGCAACGACGTTGACTTACTGCATACTACATTTTTGAAAGTGTTTGAGTTTGTAGGAGGTTCTTCAAAAGCCATTGTCAATGTTTGATGCCATGAGGGATTGGTTATAGAGAGAGTGGGAGTGAGAGAGAATTAGAGAGAGAAGGAGAGAGGGGGAGAATTAGAGAGAGATAGAAAAAGAAATGACCGCCAGTAAGGTATTTTTGGCACGGTAAAAAAACCGCTCGTATTCACCAAGGTCATTTTTGTCTGAAAAAATCGAAAATCAGCTATATTCTAGTTTTACTAAGTTTGTAGCTAATTATTAACTTTGACTATTTTAATGGACTAGTTAAAATATCGCCAATTTCTGAAATTGTAATTTGAACTCTTTTGTTTACAAGAATTAAGAAATTGCATAAAGAAGAAGAAGACTACGGAGGATACAGAAGCAGCAGCGCGGCCTGGGACGCATTAATTAAATTAAGGGCTCCTATATATATATATATAAGATTATTTAATCTTATATATGCCGAATATATAAGATTATTTAATCTTAAAAATTGAGAATGCCGAATATTCATAAGTAATTCTCAATTTTTAATCTTTTTGTTTTATTACTTATGAATGCCGAATATTAAGATGACTTCTTGTTTTATTCAATATTTATTTTCATCAAACGTTATTTTAGCTTGCATTACGTAGAGCATGTAACCTTTCAATATATTTACCATAGCTTAACATATATATTATACGAAATGATAATATTGATTAATTTGAGATTTTATTTTATCGAGGGAAGGGAGCAATGGGATTTGATTTGATCACTAGACCTATTTGTTTAAGGAAAAGAAGGCCTTTCACCAATTGAATAAGAATATTTAAGATTATTTACATTGTTTTATACGGAAGTGATCGGAATCAAGCAGTTGAATCACAAGCTTCTCCAACCTTTTCGAACTAGAAGATGGTGTAGTGACATCTGAACTACCATAAACCAGACAAGAATCCTGTTTCCGCCCATAGCTAGCCATACACCAACCCCCAGGCGTAAACTGGCTGGCCGATCTTCTGAGCAGAACTCTGTCGATCTTATCAAGGACAGCGTCGCTCTCAATTTTATGAGCGAATGGGGCTCCGCTTTCAACCATCCTCTCAAAGTCGTCTAGGGTCAGATTCACAGGTTGTTCCTTCCGAGTGTCCTCCCACTTTATGTAGTGCAGGTCGTGGTTCACCGTTGTGTTCTGATAGTGCTTGTGATTGCACATCACGGTATGGAAATATCCCTCAGAAGCTGAGAGGAAATTTGTGTAGTACATGAGGAGAGTGCGTGGGAGATTATCCCATCCCCAGATGCAAAACTCAAGAAACGACCTTGAAAGAACCACCCAAGCAGAACCTGAGGAAAACCAACTTAATAGTCAAAAGATAAATTGCGCAGTTCCTAAAGCAAAATGCATGAAACTAACACACAAGATTGCAGACAGCATGATGCCTAGGAAGCAAGGAACAACCTTCTCATAACCTTATTTCAGATAAGATTTATTTTAGTTCTGTACAGAGAGGCGAGTATGAATTGCTAAAAGGAACTCTGGTGGTGTGAGTTTATGATTCGTGATGGAGCATATTTAAGCAATATAAACAACAGCACAGAGTAACATACATTGCAAATTGGTCATGTAAATTAGTTCTAATGTCGAGGTAGCATTAGTCCCTACAACTCCTATAATAGTGTGATTTAAGAATGATTTACGAATTCCAGAATTAGTGTCACAGGACCTTAATTTGGGGATTTGGTGGAACTCAAAACAAGTCTTGCTTCAACATTTGATACACAGTTGTTTCTACACACAAAATCTTGTACTCAACTTAGTGTATTGTGTCTCAATAACAAAACTAAGTAGTTTTAGTTGTAACAATGCTCCTACCCGAGGATGCAACAAATTTAGAAGTCACCTGACTTGCAACAAACAGAGAAGCATAGAAGCATACAATTTTTGAGCAAAATTGTTATAAGTATCCTAATTTTAGGAGTTGCAGAGACTAAAATGGCAGCCCTATACAGGATTAAAAACGGTACAAGACTAATTTTGCAGTCTACCTGCACAACACTTTGTGAGGCACATAATGATAGTTATAGCTACTGTTTCACAAGCTAAAGATGAATAGTTGTGCATATATGAGATATCCATTCTCAAACCTGCATGCTATAAAGAAGTTTAAAAAAAAAAAGATGTAAAATCTTGCACATTATATTTTTTATTTTAAAATAGTTATGAGCTGGTAGATCTAAAAACATAAGAGATTAGAGAAATGATGACCAGACAAAAGGATGCAGTTTCTCATCAAGAACCTCCATAAGACCATAAGTAACATAATAAGCCATGTCCGGCAAAGTAGCTGTTTAAATATATCAACTGACAGATAATTGTCTTTATACTTGGACTAATATGCCTAGATATACTTACAGTCTGATAGACAGAAGGCTAGACTACAACTTATAGTTCAAGAATTTGGTAAATTATTATACTTATAAAAAGTATATACAAGACTCAAAAGTTATTATTGTATATCTAACGCAAGCAGAAAACAACTGAGCATATTGATATTTTGAGGTAATAAATAAGTGATGGGATAACACAGAAATCAAATGCAACTGATAGCATAGAAGGATCAAGTTTTATTTCAATGCCAAGAGGAAGCATCACCAGAGCTTTATAAATAGCAGTATTTGATTATAATTAGTAATTACAACACATTGTCATTCAGAAGATATAACTATGGCTTTGACATTCATGGAAGTTATTAGACTTGAGCTTTATATATATGAAGTAGGAAAATGATACGCATCAGTAGAATAACATTAGAAGGTCAGTCTAGAAGTCAAATAGTCTATCTTTAATTGTTAGAAGTCCAGAATCTATCTTCAAATGTTATCTTTATTCTTTAGTTCTGTTGATGAGTCATTAGAGAGTCTTATATATAGTTCCCTTGAGGTTTGAGAGGGATGTTCAGTCTTGGTTTTAGTTTAGGGACGGTAATTTACCGTAAGGCCTCTTTAGAGGATTGTCTATCAGTTATCTATTTTAGTTCTATCTATTCCGTTTCCATATTTATTTCATCTTCCTCGCCTCTTTTCTCTAACAGAAAATCAGTACATAAGTCTAAAAGATTTCTGGAATACCTGTGAATAATTTGAAAGAAGCAGGCAACGATCTTTTCTCTTTGGCCCAGAAAACACCAGATTTCTTTGAGTGATAAAGTCCAGGATCGATTATTATAGGCCTAGCTCTTTGGTGTCTGCAAATAAAACATAAAACTGAATTATAGAAAAGATTTAACACCAATACAAGTGAATGGATAGGCCATTTCAGCAAATGTAAGGCCGATGGAAACAAGTTAAGGGCATGAGTCTAGTGCTCACTCTTTCCAACCAAAGTCACTAGTATGCTCAATGAAATTCAGATCCCTAGGTAAGTACGAGAAAATGTGCAGCAAATCTGTAACAAAGTAACAGGATTGTTGATCGTTAAGAACAGGGAATAAATTATAAAGGCAAAAAATAGACAAGCCAAACACAAGACTAGACCAACATCTGATTACAAATCACACTATTATCTGCAAAGCCTCAGATGCAACACAAGAAGAAATATATAGATGCATAATCCAGCGCAAATTTTTCAACACAATTCGTCCAGGCCTTCTACAACCGTGTGCATATCGACCACAGAAATTACACCTGCTAATTTCACTAGGTATCGCATCAATTAACTTTGATGTATGCATAATATGTGGCATTTTCGCAGATGATTTTGACTAGGTAATAGGTACAGCAAGCGATCTATATATAATAGGCAAAAGATTATGTACATCCGAATGTACACGGTGCATCGACCCAATTAGGGTTCATCAATCACTAATTAGGGTATATTAATCGCAACTAGAGTTTATTAATTCCCAGTTATGATTTACTAATCAATGATTTGTTTGCGCTCTAAGACGACACTAGAGTCTAGAAGTTTCCTCATAAATAAGAAATCAAACATCTATGATCTACAAATCAATCTACATTATGCAAAAACCACAAAAAAAAAAAAACATTCAATGTTAGAGAAACACCAAAAAGCTCACCATCCTGAGGCATAAGCGGATAATCGGAAGCTCCAAGGTTAACAAACCAGTCCCAGCGCTTGGGCTGCTTCAGCAGAACGGCGATGGCGTGCAGCGTGGACGCCATTGCCGTCGGGCCCTTGGTAGTGACCAAGTCTCCCTTCCCCATCACCATCACATTCTTGAAGCTCCGAATTACTGCTGAAGACTTGACATACTTGGCGAGCTCTAGCCTTTCAGAGTCAGAGGCCTCCAAATCGAGGTGGAGAAGATAGTAATTCCGCGGATGGTACGACGCCTGAAGCAACCGTCTCAGCCTCCCGCTGTCGCCGCTTGTACCGGAAATGAAGTACGCGAATCGCGGCAATTCGGGAAAGTCTGAGGAATCCGAGTCGACCGAGATGGAGCTCGGGAAAGAAGAATTATTGGGTTTGAGGTGGGATAGAATAGAGATGAAGATCAGTATCAGGGCTGAAATGGACACGAAAATTAGGGGCAGTGAGCATTTTCGGTTGATATGAGCTCGTTTCATTACTAAATTTTGTTGTTTTTCCGGACTTTTTTCAAAGAATGTCGGGTTTTTGAGGTCGGAGGGAGAAATTTGAGGGGAATCGAGTGATGGAAACTTGGATTATAAGGAAAAGGGAAGTAGTAGGTGAAGTGTTGCTGTGAGGAAAAAATCAATTGGTCGGAGCCTGGACATGACAAAGGCGACAATTTCGATTTTGAGATCAGTGTTGTTGCTGATACTGGAAATCACGCACCATTTTTAAAAAATAAATTAGGATTAATCTATAAATACAACTCTTGATTTTGATATATTATTTCATCTTCTATCCTAATTATATAACTTGTCTTTTCGTATATTTCAAATATATAAACTTACTTTTATAGATGATAATTTTTTGAAAATCGTTTACTAATATACTGTTTTTAATTCATTTATCAATTTTTTAACATTAATTCATTATCAAAATAAATACAGATATATTAGGAAGTTTATCGTATAATTTTATTTTTAGATAACTTTCTTTAATCTTTGTGAAAATACAATCCACTTATATAATTGAGACGGAAAAGTAATATTTATTTATTTATTTGCTTACTTAACTCATGTATAAAGGGTCAAAAGATTAACGAGAAAACATATAAAAAGGATTTTAAAACAATAATAATGCACAAAAATTGGGAGACTTATTTTCTAATTATCAATAGCGTTTAGGTGGGCGCGGTTGAATTTTTTTAACAGAAATAGAATTCTACATTCTTAGCCCAAAAATTTACATCCCAAAATCTCCTTTTTGGTTCGGGCCGTCAATATAATCCTTCTTAACATTCGGCCCAATCTAATTCTCCCAAAAAAAAAAAAAAAAAAAAAGTTCTTCATCACCGACATGGTTGGATTGGGACTTTCATTTTTCACACATTTTATGGAATATTAAATGAATTCCATTAAATGCTTGTAAAGCTAACCATAAATAATGTAGCAGAAGAAAAGAGAAAATATTAAAGATGAAGAAAGGAAAGAAAAACCAAGCAAGCAGCCGATCCACTTACTCAAAAATTCACTCTACAACGCCACCAAATCCCCAACACCCTATCAATCGCCGGCGGTAAATTTGCACGAAGAGGCAAGAGGCAATTGGAGTGGTGCTCGAGATTATGGTTCCTGCCAATACACCCAACAAACCTACTAATATAGGCTCGTATCGAGCCAGTGGTTGTTGTGTTGATTATCATTGAAGTAGCTTTGCAATAATAAGAGTAGTTGTCCTCATTTACAAGAGATAATTTTGCACAAATCAGTATTTCATGCCATCAAAATGCGCAGTGCTGAGGCCGTACACGAGCAAGTTTGGTATGCATGGTATGATTGACCGAATTCATATCATGCATACCGAACTTGAGCGCGGCTTTTCTCGGTGTTGCGCGCGCTAGTTTGGTAATGATTGTATGAATTGACATAATTCATACCATGCATACCAAACCTGAGCGCGGCCGTCCTCAACATTGGGCGCGCCCAGGTTTGTTATGCATGGTATGAATTGACCGGATTCATATTATGCATACCAAATTTGTGCGTGTACAACTTCGACACTACGCGCTTGTTTGGTAATGATGGTATGAATTATGCCATTTCATACCATGCATACTGAACCTGGTATGCATGGTTTGAATTTGGCGAATTTACCAAATTTGGATCATTCTAGATCTATAAATCAAAAGTGTTAAAAAGATTATTTAACATGAAAAGTGGCCAGAAATCTAGCCGCCGGAGTGAAATAAATATAGAGAAGTCTGTCTTCTTTGAATTACAGCAGCCCCCCTATAGTATGTAATATACATCGCCATTGTTGCCGCCGCTGGAGAAAGCTTACGATAACCAGCAACATCAGAGAGCATAAAGTTTCAAAAACTTATTTTCTGCCGACACCATCGAGAGAGAAGATAAAAGAATCAAAGAGAGAGAATCAGAATTTTTTTTTGAATAGATCGAGAGAACTTGTAAATTTGAATTAAGAGATGTGAGGTGAAACTGGATAGAAAAAAATTGAATTGAGAAAGAGAATTCATAAATTTGAATTGAGAGATGTGAGATGAAAATGGATGAGTTAAACGAAGGTTATTTATGTTTTTTCAAGTCAAACTCGACTATATTTTAGTTTGTTTTTTAAGTTCCTAGCCAATAATTAATTTTGACTATTTTAATAGATTAGTTCGACGTATTAACACTATATGTTATTCATATAATTATGCTAATCAATAGCATTAGACAAACCTCCACAATCCTCTACTTCTCATGCGAGAGAGTTTAACCCATCAGAAATCCTTTATGAGTACTAAAAAGAAGTGGGAAAAACATTTGATAGACAAAAAATGAGAATATAAATAGAACACAATCGATATTTATAAAAAAACTAAAGGTAAAACAAAAAATAGTGATAAATCATAAGTGGTTATCTTCAGCCTCCCATAATCCCATAGCTTTAACAACACAAGCCGAACAAGCTACGATGGTGGCTGCGAAAATTGGCGGCACAAACATGTCGAGTCCCGACCGCTTAAAAAGTGAAGCTGGGAAGCAGAAATTCTCGGACGGAACATCTAACGGCAGCCTAACGGAGGCGGTCGCTCTACTGCACGCCTGCGATAAAGAAGAGGTTGGAATGACGGCCGAAACAAACGCTATCTCGGGGGTGAAGGACGCCACGGCCACCGTCACGGTCAAGATAGTCGTCCACGTGGCGGCGTAGAGTAGCACGGGCCACCTTGGACGCGGCAGCAGCCTTTCGAGGATTGAGTTTGGGAACAAACCGAAGCTCATTTTAGTGCATGGAGTATAATATTGTTGTTTGTTGGAATGGAAAATGAAGTTATATATATAATAGAGGGATGATTGTGGACCTAATCTCAACTAATTTTGGGATGAACAAGAATGGTTTGATTTGTTAGTTGAGTTGGTTAGGATGGTGGCGAATGGCGATGACAGAGATGACTAACTCCTCAATATCCACCGCTACCCTCTCAAAAAATAAGTCCTCAATATCCATTTTTCTTCTCCAAATAAAATAGAGAACTAAGGCCGAATATTTATAATCCGATTTTTATTTTTTTTTAATCTAATTTGCCTGAATTGGAAATAAATAGAAGATTACAAGTAACAAAGTACTTGGGATGAAATAAATGCAACACGCGATGTGTTGGTTTTACATGTAAAATGACATAATTTTATCACTAAAAAAATCGAAATACCGTAATTGCCTTTTACATTATCGCTTATTAAAGAAATTGATTATACTACAAGTGTGGATGTGTGGTGCTGTTATTGGGCCACGCACAAATAAAATGGGCAAGGTGAAATAACTCATTGACCCAACAGCCAACACTCGTTTATATCAGCAACTAGTAACTTACAGAGATTGATGAATAACAGTCGCAAACTTACAGAGCACACTTCGATAAAGGAGAAAGACAAAATGGCAAACAAAAAAATTAAAGAAAAGAGGGAATGAATCTGCAACCACATGCTCGTTTATATGTACACGATGGATATGCAGAGACATCTATGCATAAATTTCACCAGCATATTGGGGGTACTGAAACACCTTGGAATTTTCCTTTGGAACTCAAGAAGCACGGCCGGCAAATGCTTTCTCCACGTTGAGTGTGAGATAAAGAAAGCCGGCCATTGAGAAGCACAGTGCCACAAGCATGATAATAAGCATTGCCTGAAATGATATAGATGTGCTTATGAAGAACACGACAGCAATTGACGCGCTCTGCCACAGCTTCAGCTGCGCAAAAGCTCCTTCCTGCAACCACAATGAGGTATTAGGATTATCATAGGCATCTCACAATGCGTATACAAAGGTTTGGTAATGATGCTCGTTCAACTCTTCACTGAAATGAAAAATAAGGTCCAAACTAGCCAAATGCATAATGAAAAATAAGGTCCAAACTAGCCAAATGCATAAGATTAGTGTAAATCTGGTTAACCACGGATACAATAACCCACGAAAAAGCATCGGAAATATCTAAGCAGCAGACAAAATGATGTATTCTGTTTCAAGCACTAAAATCATATTGACAGATGATCAAGAAAATTAGTACCAGATCATGTTTGAATAGAATTCCTAGCAAAGCACTCAGCTGTGTGTTTAGAACTCCATCACCAATTCCCCATAATGCCCCTATCAGAAGTGGGAGGATCGTACCGAGTATGCCACTCACCACACTACAAAATCAGGGATAGAAGCAAGAAATATTTAGTATTAAAGTTATATCAATATGTATCCCTCTGAAACTAATAAATGAAGTTTGATAGGAGAATCGACCTGTACTTCAGCAGAAGCCAAAGCAGTACAATAAGCTGGATCAACATTCCACCTGAGACTATTATGGTGATCGATGAAAGACCAGAAGTAAACCGACCAGCAGCAAGCGAACTCTGAATAGGTTCAACAGGAGAAACATTCAAGGCACTCTCATATTACAAAAGAAGATACAATGACATGCCAAATTGGTCATGCTAGAATTGGATATGGACCAATCATTGTTATGAAACTTACAATTGCATCAAAAACTCCATATATAGCCATAGCACCACCAACACCTTGTTCCCCGAGGACCGGGTTCACAATTTCTTTTGTGTATTCAGCCCTGAAAGGAAATTTTTATAATTAACTCATGAAGGGAAAATGACAGTGAGACAGATGTTTATAAAACATAATGAATGCTTAAATGATACTTTCTGACTCATTACCAGACAAATGCTTGCTGTAGTCCTGAATAAGCGATAAGTGGGATAACCAAGAGGATTCGTATGTCGCGCAATAGATTCAGCATAGAAGATAATAAAGACCCCACTGAAGATGAAAAGGTGTCAACAGAGCCTTCCAGCCTTTCTTCTTTACCATTTCTCTTATTCAAAAAGCACATCAAAATTGTGCCTAAAGTCATGCTAATGAGAAATACGATTAGAAGTAGAGTTGTGCCACTGGTTGTTCCTCCCTGCAATATGTAGTACTATATAATTAACACTTCCTCAGCGTATGGCTATTATACAAAAAGCTAGCAAACTTTTGACGTAGGCTTTGTTTATTTCACATAGGAATAATATGTTAAAGCAACTAGAGAACTGCTATAATTTCTTGGGTTCATGTCACTAGGAATTTATCAACTCATTATTCATAGAAACAAGCTACCTCGGACATCAAGAAGACCCATAATAAGGCTTATAAAATTTGAATCTTGATCTGGATTCCTCTTTATTACATGGACTTTCATTTTGTAATTTGAAACTGATTAACTTACATAACATGTAAAGTGAGTGACAATATCTTGCTTCAAACCATGAAGTGTAAATGATCAGACAAAAATCCAAAACAATGAGTCTACTACATACCTCTTCATCTCTTAATAAAGCAAGAGTGACAAGGTTCCCGGCTAGCTGCAGATCAAAAGGAAGAGATAAGTTCTCACTAAAAGTTTTTGCTAAGAAAAAAACTAGCTGCTAATTGTTTTGTTTCCAAGGAAAGGGTATATGGTGCACCTGATGACATGCAAACATCCCCCAAAACTCTCCATTGAATTTCCCAATTACTGTACCTTCATGCAATTTGTAATCGTTTGCATGACTTGTAGCAGTAGAAGTGAGATATGTTCCCTGATTTTACAGAATGGAAACTTAGCGCATAATACACCGATTGAAGGAATGCATCAAAAGATAGACAGAGTGTAAAGAAGCGTCAAACCTGTCCAACCCATATTATGGAGGCAGCAAATCCCATGTACAGGGAAGCTGGCACCAAAGTATACCTAGAAGGTGATCAGAAATATTCCAGATCAGTGACGAACATAAATTCATACATCTTGGAAGCTCTGTAAGCTTTGTCCATTACATCATTGTTGATATCATAAATCCAGAAACTATTACCGTAAAATGCTCAATTTCATTGAAGGATGTTTAACTCATGAACACTCGCATATAAATTACATGCATTCACTAAGCATTAATGAAAGAATGTGGAGTATAGAGAAGCTGGATATGTTCATCTGAATTAGCATAATCCATAACAGAAATGAGAACTTGTTCGACAAAATCTTTCGTCTTCATTCTCTTGAGATGAATCACGAAAATGAGAGTCTGCACTATAACTTTATGTATATCACAGAATACTACCAAATAAAAAACGAGAACCATTTCCCTCGCAACTTTTTACCATGAAATTGATCAAATAGCAAGTCAGAACCCAATTTTCATCAATATCATCTCAAGAATCACCAACTTAAACCTAAATCCAACTTCTACACAGGCTTAAGCACATGGCATAAAGCACAAAACTAGTTCATTATCCAAAACAGAAAGCGAAAAGTCAACCAAAACGATTGATCAACACTAAATCAGAGATATATACCAAGAGGGCTTCAAATTTGCTGCTATAAACAGCCAGTATCCAGTTGTACCAAGAATCAAAGCATTCTTTGATCCCATCTTCTTCACCACCATCGAAGCCACAAGTGAAAATATCGCAAACGAAACATACAATATCCCCAGCGATATGGTGCCCATATCTCCTTCCTAAAAGAGCAAAAGGAAATACATTTTCATCACAGGATACCTAAATTCTTGTAAAGAGAAATAAATTATTAGAGGAAATTACAGTGTTCATGGTGGATTCCAAATTCTGAACAGCGCCATAAGCCAAGAAGATGAGGAGGAAAGCCCAGCAGAGTAAGTAAACATCTCTCTTGTGGTTGAGCGGTTGCAGTGGCCCTTCTTCAGCAACGAGCGGACTCTCCTCGTCGGTAGCCATTGAAGATAGATTTCAGTGGGCAATCACTAACACATATAAATACCCACTTTATATAATTGGATATACTATGGTATGCTACAAAAAGGGGCTGAAAATGGTTTAGCCGGCGCGAATCATCAGAAGAAAAGGACACAGGGAAGAGTTGTTTTTTGAGTAACAAATTATTGAGGATATCGAAGATTCTGAATCCGAAAATAACTACAACTATGTGTGTGTGTGTGTGTGTTCAGACGGCTATATTACTATACTTATATATGAACGGACGATCGAGAGAGAGAGAAAGAGAGAGAGACGTGAGTGTAGTCCTTGTATGAATTGGGGTTTATTTGTTGCGTAGTCCTAGTCAGCGAATTATATAGTTCCGCATTCGCAACTCAACAAGAATCTATTTTTCAATTCTTGAATTCGAGTGAACATTAATTAAGATCAAATCGTTTGACATCTTTTTTTAAATGTGGAATCTTTTAACATCTTTTCAAATTAATTCAAACTTTTTGGAATCAATTTAGAAGGGCAAGAGCTTTTGTGCATGCAGGCGCATCCTTCCTAATAGTAAATTCAATTAGAATTTGTTAAATCCCCATTCCTTCCAATTAGGCCCTTGATCTTTCTCGGCTGTTCTATTGTCTAAGTTTCTAGCCCTTTCCTTTTATATGTTTTGGGTACTTATAGTAACAAGTGAAAAACATGAAATAAAAAAGAATCTGCATATAATGAGACTCTCATATAGGTAACTTTTTGAGTGTGCATATATATAATCTCACTTGCTAAATGGACCATCGAAGGAAGAAAATGTAGAGCAAAAGCGATTACCAAATGAATTGGACTTCAATATCATCATCAACTCTGGGTATCCCCTATTTTGCAGTTAATCTAGATGAAAGACTGACATAACATACCAACAATTTATAGAGTTGAATGCAAGTCAAATTACAGCAACAGTTCCCTGCATTTTATGAACTAATATAGAACCTTTGGTTCCCAACCAGCATTGGAGCAATCAGACTGTTTCAACACAAAAGAGTCGGCACCTCATCCGTTTCCCCTAACCTTTCAGCACCAAAATTTCATAAACTCTGGAATTCGAGAAACTGCTGAGAGCAGATAATCTACTGGTTGCATAACTCTACCAACTTCTATCATCGCCAGTAACTTTTTCTGGGTTTTCGGCTCTCCAGAATGCGGCCAAAACCGGCCAACGCATCTGAAAATTTACGGATTTTAAGGAAACCCCTTACCATAGCCGCCTCATTCTGTGAAAAACTGGCTTTCACCATTATCTTGTCAATGAGTTTCGCTAGCGTTTCCTCCATGTTCAAAGAACAAAGCCCTTCAGCCAACATATAGAATGAAGAAACGTCCGGGAGATAGCCTTTCTCAGCCACTTCAAGCGCAAAATCAACAGCTTCCCCAATGGGGCCGCCACCAGAGCAAAGCCCCCGGAAAACAATCTTGTACGATATAGCATCGGGAGGATCATTCTTCTCCTCCACTTCCCTGAAGAGCTGCATTGCTTCTTTGACTCTTCTCCTCCTGAAAAGCGCCTGCACCACAGGATTATAAGCATGCGGCGTCAAAACCATTCCTTTCATCTGGAGGCTTCTAAGAAGCCTCGTTGCAACCTCGACTCTACCAGCTTTACACAGCCCCTGAATCAAAGTTCCATATGTCACCACATCTGGTTCGCACCCATTTGAAGTCATTGTCTGCACAATATCTGCAGCCTTTTGAATATCTCCTTCTTTACAAAAGTAGGAAAGGAGGGAATTGTAAGTGAATTTATCTGGTTTCAGCCCCTCGATTATCACCTGGTCCATAAGCTGAGCAGCCTCATCCACCCTCTTGGCCTTGCAGAGACCATCAATAAGAGTGTTATATGTGACCAGATTTCTCGAGACCCCTTGAAGTTCCATCTGATCAAAGATCTCCTCTGCTTCTTCAATTTTCCTGCTCTTGCAGAACCCATCAATCAGCGTGTTATAAGTTATCACGCTTCTTGCACAACCACTCGATTCCATATCCTTAAGGAGCCTCAGTGCTTCCTCAAGCTTGCCTTTGCCACACAGGCAGTCAATCAATATGTTGTAAGTGAACTCATCTGGTTGGCATCCTTTCAACTTCATCTCAGAGAATAACTCCATTGCAACATTGAAGTTGCTGGTTAAACAAAGACCTTGTATGAGAGAGTTAAAAGTCGATACATCAGGCAGAATACCCTTGCTAGTCAGGCTGCGTGCAAGCTCAGTAGCTTCTTCTAACTGATTGTCTTTACACAAGGTGCTGATTATGGCATTATACGTGACAGCATTCGGAGAGCAATCTCTCGAAAGCATCTGATTGAGAACTTCCATTGCCTCTTTAACTTCACCCTTCTTGCAAAGTCCAGATATCACCGTGTTATAGGTGAAAACATCGGGATCAAACCCCTCTTGTAGCATCAAATCCAAGATCTCTAGAGCATGACTCACATGCCCTGCTTTGCACAAACCACTTATCAAAGTATTGAACGTGAACTTATCCGGGCAAAACCCCTCATTAACCATCTTCTGAACGAATATCAGAGCCTCCTCAATCCTGCCCTCCTTGCAGAACCCGTTGATCAATACATTTATCGTCACATTACTCCACTGGCACTGGGCTGCCACCATTTGCTCCCTCAACCTCAAAGCTCCCTCGAGGTTCCCTTCCTCAATATAACCCTGAATTATCGTGGTGAAAGTCTTCTCATCAGGCACTAAACCATACTTAGGCATTTCCTCCATCAACAAAATCGCAGGCCTTATCTGATGCGCCTTACACAAAGCCTTTATCAATATATTGAAAGTCGAAATATCAGGTTTAACGCCACAGTTAATCATCTTCGAATGCACACTTTCCACTAATTTCAACTTATTCCCATCAACAAGAACATTCAACAGAAAGTTATAGGTATGAGTTCCTGGCCTCACTATAAATTCTTTCTCCATCACATCAAGCACGTTAATGGCTTCATCATACAGCTCAAATTTTGCATAACTACCAATTAAGATAAAGAAAATGCCCTCAAAAACATCAATATTCGAAAGCTTCATATGATTCAAAACTTGCCTGACGGAATCAAAGGACCCCACATTCCCTAGCTTTTCAAGAATCTCCTCGTATATAGGCAATGCGGGCACGAAATTTGGCTGCTCCGACGCCCACTGGAAGAGGCTGAGGGCCAATTTTTCATCCTTTTCGCCGCGAAGGCACTCCAAAAGTTGCTTTGGGGTAAAGTCCGGCGAGAGTAGAACGTTAGATATACCTGAGGAGACGGCAAATGAAAGCTTTGTCGACGGCCGTTTTGCTGAATTTCTTGAAAATTGTAATGTGATTAGGACGGGGTTTGAAGGATGACAAACGAAGCGGTGGTTGGGATTGTGAGAAGAAGTCCATGGGTGGCACTTGAGACAAGAAGAGAAAGCCATTGCGGCAATCAAACAAACATCTGGCGGGCAGTTGGGTATGTTGGAGAGAAAGATAGTCGGCTAAGCTGAAAGCCAGTCTGGCTACAGCCCAGTGTAAATCTATCTACGGCGGCGGCGAAAGAGGCGTGAGAGCCTGAGAATGAGAGGAGATATTCTGTTGATTTCGAGGTTGCCAATCTAGCTGCAGCCGGATAACTTTTCACTTTATTTTTTTTATTTTTATTATCAATATAGAAATTTATAAAGGTGAAAAAGAAATAAATGTCCCCTCTCCGCTCTATGTATAGTTGTGTTTCTATATTTAATATTTTTCTTTTACAGCCCCTCAGAATAAATTATTTTCCTTTTACAAACTTTAAGTTTGAGTTTTTTTTTAGAAGTCTTTAAATGAATATTGTTGGGATTTTTATCCATTATAAGTATATATTCATTGAAAACCCACTTACTACAATTTTATTTTTTCATTGTTTAATTTTATTCGTTTTTTAACTTTTTTTTTTGTTTTTTTCTTTTTTGTTTTTTTCTGTTTGAATTAATATGATTTACTTATTTTTCATTTTTGTTTTGCCTACAAAATGAAATAAAATCAAATTTTTAATTATGAATTATGAAAGAATTAAAAAAATAAAAGATAAATAGTGTAAAGAAAAATTAAGGGTCGGCCATTGATGCGGGGGTTAAAATTTTAAAAGAAAAATTATTGTGAAGCCCATAAATAATATAAAAAAATGTGAGGATTCGACCACCGATACAGATGCCCTCACATCTTTTATGACTAAACTTTTGTTGTAAAGAGAGAAAATGAAAGAGGAAAAAGGAAAAGAAAGAAGTAAAGAAACCACCTACAAATATTGTAGTCGCTAGAGAACTTACAGCTACAGATGAGGCATGGTCAACTTGCTAAAAGGATTGACTTCATAAGTTGCTATTAAGTTGAATAGTTCCACAATGCATCCATTCTTAAGGAGGGATGCATTTATACGGAGCATTTACTTTGAGTGACAAAATAAATTGATAAAATATAGAATTAAGTATTTAAATGATAAGATGGTAAAAAAACTCAAAATTAATTAATTTATTGAAGTAAATAATGGATTAGTTTTATCAATCTATCATATAACTCAAAGTACCTATTACTTATGATCTCCATCTATCGGGAGTTTGAAATTGCAGAAACATAAGAACTCAGGCCAAAGAGAATGAGCAAACAAGTATATCATATACACCATTTCGCAAATCAATGAACATTGATTTTCTGACTACATCAATAGCACTGCTGCTTCATTGCAGCTAAAACACAGCAAGTCCAATACGCTAGTTTGCACTTCCAAACAACACAAAATGTATCAACCATCTCAAGTTGTCATATGTAATCGTAAGCCTGTAGATATACATTGATCTACGACTGGAACACCCAAAAAATATAATCTAAATTGGCAAATAACTTCATATATGAGACACACAATACTCCAGTTATAATCAAAAGAGCAGTATAGGAAGTACTTGTGACTAGCCATCACTACGTAATTATACCACCCCACATACTATAGACAACCATTTTCAAGTGATGGTCATTGCAAAGACAAACAATGCTGCAGAAGGCTTGAGGGTTTTTACTTAGCTGGCACGACTCTTGATAACATCGAGATCCATTTCAGTTGGATCGGTTGCTTGCAATTCCACTTGAATTCCGTCAAGCTCCCTCTTGAATCTATCCTTTGAGCTGGCATAAATCATTTTGCTTCGGACACGAGAAGTGTCAGGACACCTAACATGGAAACACCAAAAAGGCAAAAACCAATTGAGACCACTTTCTACCAAAAAATAGAACATTTAGGTAAAAGGTAGTTATGAAATGTTAATTATACCAAGCAATGAAGAATATCCTGCTTTTCTGGCAGTTCTCTGCAGTAACAAAATCAAAGTCATAAACAGCGTATCTGCATTCATCAGCGGGAAGACTAGCAGCGAAATCTTCGTAGTTTTGAGTTGGCTCGCCAATTTTTTCAACAATAACCTGCTTCTGTTTCTCTTCAATCTTAAAGACAATGAAGCGGTGGGTCCTTTTCGCCTTCAGTTCCAAGAACCTCAGCTTGCAATCATCATGCACAGCCATCCCAGATGCAGCGTTTGCCTATAAATAACGCAAAAGATAGGGAACTAATAATCAGCAACCACATACGATCTATAAGCACAATATGCTAACAGATGACAGTCTAACATCAGGCGACATGCAATATTCACAATATAGCAATCACATAATACCAACAGATGACAGATTAATGGTTGTTAGTTTTTATCAAATTCCTCAACCACAGACCAATGTCCACAAAGACGAGAGAGTGTAGCGCCTTAAAGAATCATCCCTAAAATTTGAACATATGAAAGCTAAGATTCTATAATGTGATCTAACGCTCGTTTGTTTGCCGAACAAACTTCCCAGTGGACGATCAGGTATTATCATATATTGGAGCCAATAAACATCACAAACCGAGATGATAATCTTCTCGTTAAAAACAGGACAGATCAGTTTAGTTAATCTGCTCGAATTTACAGATTTATCAACCAACAGGCTATGATCATTTACCGATGGAAAAAAAATCTAGATAAGAACGCTGAATGCCAAAATTTTATGACCTCGCCACTCCACGGCAAACAATAGATCGAATCACCGCATACTAAATTAAACATTCAAACTGCAGACCACACACAAACAAGAAGATCTCGTCATAGAACAGCTCAATTACCGACCAAATACTCATTCAACCATAATTCCGCAGAAAATACTCATTCGACCTCAAATTCCACGCAAAAACCATAGCAACGCGGCGAATAGATAGAAATAGTTAAGGAGATGAGTGTTCACCATATCTACGGTTCTCTAGTTACGAGCAGAAACGACGACGACCAACGAAATGCTGCGAAGATTAAAAATAGAATAGAGAGAGAGAGAGAGAGAAAATGTGAGACCCGCCGATAAGGAGGGAGGCGCGGTGCTGATACGATTATCAGCTCTCTTTTATTGAGTGCATTTGGTGAAGGGTTTTTATTGCGTGTAAGATAGGTGTATTGTTTTAGGGTGTGGATGTGGTTAGAGACAATTGCGTCGCGCCGCGTAAGGTTATTAAATATTTCAGGAGCGCTTATATGGCGGCTGGCTCGAGGCTGGAACCACACAGTCACACGGACTCGGGAAGGTTTTCTTTTTTCTTTTTTCTTTTTTCTTTTTCGAAAGATAACAAAATAATGGGTGTGTTTGTCATTAAAAATACTGAGAATTCCCTCAGAAATTAAATCATTAAAATTTTGAAAAATTAGTTAATTAAAAAAATTATTACATAATTAAAATTTACAAAACTACATAATCGGAATTAGAAATTGCATAATTATTCATTCATTCTGGGAGCATGCTCGAATTTCTTCGATGAGGTATTATTGGAGCTGGCTATGAATTCGTTCTTCGCAAATAGAAGCGCGTTGACTTTGAAATTCTCGGAATTGAGATGGTGCACCTAGAGATGGATTGTCGCAGACGGTTGCTGAGCTAGATGAGGCTTCATCATTAGCGAAATTAAGGGTGTTTTCTCATTTATCCTCGATTCTCATGTTATGCAGGATAATACATTCATACATGACGTCGATGATGCATCTTTGGTACCACATGCATGTCGAACCTTTCACGATCGTTCAACGTGATTAGAGTGCACCAAAGGCACACTCAACGTCCTTTTGCGTCGCCTTCTGCCTTTGAGAAAGCAATGTTCTCTTTGGGTCGGTCAGACACGTATTCGATTTCACGAACATCGGCCACTTTAGATAGATGTCATCGATGAGATAGTAGTCCATACTAGGCGAGGCCACGAGGGGCAACACGACGGCAGATCCGCTTCGCAGGCCGCGCAGGTGGTTAAAGCCACATATCTCGGCTCGGCGCCCCTCTCTGCAATGCAGTCATGCCGCTCCCCTCCGATCCACCAGCCTATTTTCCGACGCCACTATGGATGGCAGTGGCGGACGCACACCAGAACAAGGGGGTACAATTGTACCCCCAATTTTTTTAATTGTATTATTATTTTGTTTATAAACATATAATTGTATTAATAATGTACCCTCAAATTTTAACCTACACCCAGTCTAAAAAACACAGCTTCCAGCTCCGGCAGGCTATTATGACAGAATACAAGTCGTTGTGGAGAACTCGAATGAGACAATCTAGACCTAAATCAACAGGGAGATCTTGAACACTATCTGAATCCATTATCAAGAAACTATAATGAAAACTATGTGTGTGAAAGAATTGGTTCTTTATATACAACAAACGTAGAGTGGGAGAAACGTGAGAGAATTAGACAGAGAGTGGGAGAGACGAAAAGGAGGAAAAAAGAAAAGAAAAGAAGTCGTTGCGGCGCTGTCTGCCAGCTACTACTTAACTGCGACGCGACGCCGACGTGTTATGTAATTATTTGTGCACTCCCAAATCAAAAATCTTGAATACGCCACTGATGGATGGCCTTAGAAATTATTTTACTAATGGAATGGTACTGAATCTAGATAATAACACTTTATAGAGAACTAATTGGTTGGATGGGTATTAATTTTTGTTAGCGACACCTTATCGATCGAACTTGTCATATTAGATTTTTGCTATTATGATTTACCTCTTATGTATAATTTACGAGCTATCACCTAATAATGAAATTTATCTAGTGTATACCTCCGACGATTTACCTCTCATATACAATTTGGAGTTAGCACAAATAATTTATACAAGTCACGCATCGAATAGTAATTACGGATTATACTTCTCGTAAAAAAGCTGCCCTCCAAAATTAATTTGGGTATATGTTTGCATAAACAAAATTATTTAGTAGCCTATATGTAATTTTTGAAAATATAATGAATGAATCTACATTAAATTAGTATTCATGCCGATTGCCGCGCCGCCTATGCATATTGATTAGCATATGGGCCATATGGCTGAAGCGGCTCAGGCGAGCTACAGGTTCAGGTTGAAATCGTGGTGCTTTTTCTGCAAAGTTAAAAATCGTGCATATTCAGATATTTTTCCGCTTACTTGAGAAATTATATTTTCAAATATTAGTATGGTGAAATAAATGGAAACTAATAACAATATAATAATACAAGGAACAACAGGGTCCACTTAAGGCCAGATTATAGTCATAAAGTCTGCGTCGATTCCACCTGCCTGAAGACGACGCTTTTAACTTTGTTTGGCTGGCACACGTCTCTCCCACCCCATTATTGATTGCGATTTTGCAACTTTACATTAAAGCAAATAATAATAAAAATAATTTTTTTGGTTTGTTTAATTTTTTTAATGCTAAAAAAAGTTAAAGTAAAAGTAAAAATGAAAAAAAGGTTGTACACATTGGCTTATTTACAAATCACTGAATTGCAAGTCTGGGATTTTTCAATATACATGGGGTTGTTTAAATTTCTATGCTTTCAATGTCAAGTCAATAAGTTCATGTCAAATTAGAACTATTTATAAATCATGGTATTTTTTTATATATTCATGGTCATACTGTTTGTGAATATGTATTTAATTATGTAACGTAAAAAAGGTCGAGCTTGCCTTTAAAAAAAAAAAAAAAATCAACCTCATAATTTTATCATTAAATTATCCACCTTGCATCATCCCAAAAGACACAATTGTAAATAGTTATAACTGAGATAATTGGGTAGCCAGATAAAGATTTTGAAATTTAGTGTCTCGCATGTCTGCTTAATGGAGTAGAAATGAAATGAATATCGAAAATGAACGATGATAGGAAAGAAATGGTAAAAAAAATAATTATTTATATATTTGTTATGCACAAGAAATAAGAAAAGAATGAAATATTTATTACGTAATTTATAAATAACAATTTTATTCTAAATTTATTTATTAATATTGGTGCATGACATACTTGTCAGATTTGCAAATATAATTAAATTCCAAGCCAAATTCCTACTAGTTGGGGTAATATATGAACAAGTTGTTATGTATATTTCGTAACTTCTGCATTTTGAACAGCAATCACATTTCACTAAACTGAGCTGCAGTAATGGCGGAGCAGAATCCTAATCGCGGATGCGGAAAAGCCGATAACCGGTTCATGCAATACGATTCAAAAAATTCTGATAGACAAGAGAGATTTGCTGACAAGGATGAACGGAAGAAACACAAAAAAATAAAAATAAAAATAAAAATCGAAGTTGCGTGATGACTGATGATAAGTTAAATTTTATAGGGTAATATATAAATTATAATAGATGGTGAAATTTATAAATAATAAAATATATAAGGATAATTTAGAAAACAAAAGAATAAAATAATTACATCTACAAGGATCAAGAATGAATAATACCATGAATCGGGAAAGAAATGTGTAATTTCATCTTTGTAGAAGTAGAGATTTCTAATTAAAATAATTTATCAAACAAAGAATTTAGAATGTATGTTGAAATAGTCATTCCATTAATCTTCATTCCAACATATCAATCATCTAAAGCTTAGTTTGGTACGGTATATAACCCTAAGATAGGGGAGTTATCTTGGGTGTACCTGCTGCTTGGTTACTTTGATGACATATCCCAACAGCCTGCGATAGACTCATGGCCGGCAAAGGCGCGCAAATACATGCGATTGTGTAGCAGCTTTGGGAAATACACCCGGTTGGTTTGTTTAATATACATGAGTATCCCCCCAGATTAAACCGACCAAGAACCCTAGCATAGAGAGAAATATTATTCCGAGCCTGCTTCCCACTGACACGCACAACCAGGTTTGGGCGATTTTGTCCAGAACCGACGCCGGCGTGTAAGTGCGCAGTGCCGGAAGTCGGTTCTACCTGAGGTATGTGTGCTCCGTCAATAAGAACCCTAGCATAGAGAGATGCTGCGTGGAATGGAATGCAAATTTAATTGATCATAAATGTTATAATGATAATCCTTTCCAAACATGATGTTTCTCAAATTAATAAATGAACAGAGCAGGGGTTTGTAACATTTGATTTACTCGAAGAATGAGGCTAAGTCGCAACATCTGACGGTTAAAGAGGCGTTTGTATATAGTGATCTGACGGTTGCGCGCCTATTGAATCACTCGAGTCTAGAACACTCGTGTAGTCATTTTTTTATACCTTCATCCTCATTCCCCCTGGACCAGCTCAACAAAACAGGGGTTTAGCTAGGGTTTTATATCTCCTGAGCTCCTCCCATCTAACCTTATACACGGATTCCTGTTTCTAGGAAATTCAATACCTAATGGCCTTCGCCTCAGCTTTCCGTCGTATTTTGAACGGATCATCCACGCCGTCGCTGAACATACGCTCGCAATTCTCTTCGACTCGCCTTAGTTCCACTCTTCCGACGCTTACCTCTCCTAAGCTCTTCGTCAGCGGTATGGCTCTCCATTCTTTTTACGCGTTTTTCATCTCCACCTATGCTGTTTCGTTTGATTGTATTTGGTTTCTCGTTTCGTGTCAAATCTTCGTCTAATTTCTATGGCAATTGATTTTGTGTCTTTGAATCGAAGGTCTTCTGTTTTGTTCAACATGATTGATTAAAAGCTGATTATGCATTACTCTGTTACTATCTTGATGACCGTTGCAATGAACGATGGCAAAGTATTTTTTTTTCTAATCTGGCTCTTGTTTGCCCGAGACTGCGTCTTTAATTAAGTGAGTACTGTCAGGTTTGCTCAATTTAATGCTTAGATGTTTATTAAGTAGCATTTTGGACCTTTTTATGTGTAAAATTTTGCTAAGGTTATAACCTTGCCGTGTGTTCCGTCCTACTTTTGCCATATCATAATTCATAAATTATATGCAAACATTGGAAGTGTGATTGCAGTCAGCCATCATATAGCGAAGGCTTCCACTGCTTCCTTTGTTTTTTGGGTTAAATTATAAGATACCGCTAATGGAGGAAGATATATGAAAACTGATAATTGGAGATGCTTCATATGTTAAGGTGACTAGTAGATTTTTTTTCTGAGAAGACAAGTAGATTTATTTATGTATATATATGGGTGTATATACATATACATAGGTCCACTTTTATATATACATGCACAGATTCAGGTATATGCGCTTTTATGTTTGATCTATAAAGATATGTAGTACCCTCGGCCAGGCCTCCTGGAAATAAGTGAAATGTACATATATATGTTACTTTACTTCTTCATGACCAAAACTGTTGTATTAGTGCATGTTATCTAGCCAACATGGCATATCTCACTTGTTATAATATGACATAACCCTAACCATAAGTCCATGGTTGTTGTATCTCTCTTATGGATGTGAGAGCAAAAATAAGTTTTTTTCTTTTTTCATTTTGGACTGTGTGAAAGAATGGGTATCTCAAAGATGTGTTCAAAGGATATGTTTCGGTTCACTCTTTTCTAAAATGACTAAATTTAAACAGTTTTATCTCCATGGATCCCAAAAGTAATCTTACCATGACCTTGTCAGTAGATACTCACCCAAAATGTTGTATACATAGAAATTAAACTTACTGGTCAATATGTGGTTAGTATTTGCTCACACGCCTTTTGGATGCGAGTATTGCTTGAAGCTCTTGTAGCTATTTTTTTATGTTAGAGCTGAACACAAGTAGTGTTTAGAATTCCTTAATCATATAGCTTGGATGAAGTAGTTTTGATCTATCACAGTTGAGACATTTAATGCTCCCGTTTATGGCCTACTTATGATTTACCATTTTACCTTTGAACAAATAGTACCATAGTTCACGCATGAGAGTTCTCAGTAAAAGGGGTCTTGTTTTCGACGGTTTGTATCTCTGAAGATTGTGTAAAGAATGACTATCAGTTCTTTAATTCTCATGAAACAGGCCTTTCAAGAACAACGTCTGACGATAACCTTTACAAGGCATTTGCACCTTTTGGAAATCTTCGTGAGGGTAAATAGCTCAAACCTTATTCTTAGGCATACTGCCTGTCTTGGATATAAATTTATATTCTATCCTCTTGATTTAGTCTTTGGAATTCTCGTGTTGATCTTGCAGCAAAAATTATCATCGACAGAGGCTCCGGGAAATCAAGGGGGTTTGGTTTTGTGACTTATGATACTGTGGAAGAAGCTGAGAAGGCAAGGGAAGGAATGAATACCAAGTTCCTTGATGGTTGGGTAATTTTTGTTGACCCAGCCAAACCGAGGGAAGCTCCTCAACAACCCCCTCCTCGGCGAGACATGCAATCTACTGAAACTGGCTACACTACGAACAAGACTGTAGGATGGAGTGGTTATTGACTTCCATCCAAATTCTTTGGAAAATATTCTGTAATTGACTGGAATATATTAGCTTTTGGAGAAACTGCGCTATTTATTGAGACATTTGGACTGCAAATTTTGTGGTCAGTTGAGGTGAACTGTATACTAGGCAATAGCTGGAGATATACTTATCTCTGCATCTGGCAATGGCATGATGAAAAAAATCACAGGCTAGTTTGTTACATTTTGGGAGGTGATTAAAGGCCGAGTCAACAATTTATAATCTGTCACTGTGGTGCAGTCCTAATATTTTTCCATGGGAAGATATGTACTGTGTTATGCTTGAAGTTGGTATTGACTGACAGAAGTTATGAGTAGCTTCTCCTGTTTTAACTGAATACAATTTTCAGGTCAAGTATCAATAGCAGGTACAGAAGCTAAGGCAGGAAAAGTTGCACGATCTGTGGCATCTTCTTCATTAACCAAGGTACGATAAATTATGTTTCGATTATCTGATTGGGAGATTCTGATGTAGACTTGCTCAGGTGTTGATTTCATTATCTATCTAGTAGGTTGCAGTATACGGCAGGGATCTAAATTGGGGGCTCATAGCTTGTGCTGCTGGTTATCAAAACAACCTTCGGATTTCACTTAGTCATACTATATTGATGGACAAAGGCCAACCACTGTCATCTGATGGGTATCATTAAATTACCTGAAATGATATGGAACTTGTCTTGGACCTTATCATGAAAGCCTCTTCTTTTGGGTGCTCCAAAAAGAAGCCCTTCAAACTGAAATTTCTGCACACAAAAGTTCGTCATGCTAAAAGCTGATAGGATCCCTTGTAGCGGTGAAGTTCCTTCCCTTTTTTCATAATAACTTAATAAGTAAAAAAAAAAAAATGTATCAGGACTGCTGCTAGTAATTACCTCGAGAAACACGGAACAGCCGTAATTCAGATATTGGCAAGTTTGAGAAATCTGTTACTTCCAACTGTTGACGCCTTGGTCAGCCATATAAACTCAAATGATATATGAGGACCTTGGAATTCTTTTTCATTTTTCTTGCACCATTATAGCCTTTTTAAAACAGGTGATGGTCCGAGTACCGGACAAGCATGGGGCTGCGACCTCAGCTACCATTAAGTGAAGATAAATGCGGAGCACACAACTTGAGCAGATAGATGAGAGATAGATCTCCACTGTCCACACAATTACTTTTCTGGCTCTAGCACTCTGCAACTTCTTGTAACAGTTGGGCGATGGATCAAATTGTAATCTGATTTTAGTAATCTGTTGATCTTGGATAAAGGATTGAGTACCTCCAAGGCGATGCCAAGAAAAATGCAAGACCTGATTCAATGCAACCTACCAATCTGAAAAGTCCTAAAAACAACCTCATCGCAATTTGATAATAACATGAGCTCAAATTCAGCAGACATTTGCTGTGTGGGCAATGACCAACATCACCTTAAAAATAAAAATAAAAAATGATTAAAAAAAAAGAAGATCAACATCACCTTAAAATTAAGACAACAAATCTTGAAAAATCCACCCATGAAATAGGTCACCAAAAAACAAAGGTTCACACAAAGGAAAGGTCAAACTACAACCAAAGTCACCACAAAAAGCACTCACAACCATGGTAAAACAATCATCTGACAAACATCTCTCATGCATCTTGCAACAGTCATGGATCAAACAAAATCCGAGTCTCTACTTATTTATATACACCAGTAGTAAAACAAGCATCCATGGCTCATCACGTGGCCTCAGCAACTGGAAAGTGCATATTACTGAGAGATTGTTTCAGGAAGCTACTCCCACAGAATGGATCTGGGGTACCAACATCAAAATCTACAGGTGGTTCGCTGAAACTGTCTCGATAGGTCTCATAGAAGGGCCTGAGCTTAGTAGACCCACCACTACTTTTCCGAACCTGCTTCTTATCCTTAATCTTGCTGCCTCGTGAAGATTTGGAACCACTCTTCTGCTTGTACTTCCCATACTTCTTGCTATTGCTGCGATAGCTTTGATTCTTATTTGATGGAAGATGTGACACAGACGTTGGGACGGGGTCGTACACTTCAGGAGCCCAGGTTACTGAGAGATCCTTAGGTGGTATTCCCTGTTTTTCACGGCTACCTTTCATGGCAGATACAAGCTTCAAAAGAACCTGTGAGATAATAGCATCAAGGAGAAAAGAAAGAAAACAACAACTGTCAACACTACATTCTCAGAACCTAATCTTTAAAGATTTATCATAAGCAAAGAATCAAGAAAGATACAGATGAGCAAGGAAGCAGAGTAATCTTATTAGTGAAATGATGCATTAAAAGGCTCAACAGTTACTCGTAGTGTCATACAGAAGATTTCTGATGCATAGACTCAACATAAAACCAAGTCTCTCACAAGATTTTTGGTTGAGAGAAATAAATACATGAGAGTTTCTGTATAAATTTTCACTTAAGCAACATTCATAAAAGACATGTGTTCATCAACTGAGACCAAAGGGTAACAGTATAAATCCCACAAACTGAGAGATAAAATCACATATTCCAGGAATTTACACAATCAAATAACAGCATCAGCATATTTCAATTACACCAATTAAGTTGATCTAATACATTTGTATTACTAGCCATAGAAAATCAAGAATGACATTATTAATTTCTATTGCACAAGAGAGTAATCATATACTTAATTGATAAAGTAGAGTAGGCCTGAGATCATAATGAAAGCTTACAGGCAGTGATTTGGATCGTGAGTAGCACTTATTAGAAGGATTATTATAGCCAATTACTTCAGAGACTTCAGCACTAATATCTTCCTTCTGCTCTTCTTTCTCACCAATGATTGCATCTAAAGAGGGCTTCATCAGCCCACAAAGTGGTGGAAATGTGGCACACTTGCTTAAGCATTTTTCAAATTCTGAATTACCTGTTTGATTATTTTCTAAGTCTTGGCATTCACATTCTTTCACCACATTGACTACATAATCTTTTCCAGGAGATAGGTTAAGTTCATTAGTTGATGATCCAATATCTTCAACATTAAAAAACTCTGTCAGACATGTTTTGAGGTCATTCATAGAAAGATCCTTTCTGTTGTTCTGAGTTAGATGGTCAGGGTCTGTTGAAGAACAGCCACTGCTTTCTATATCTAGACAAGCTGATGTATTATGAGGACCAAACACTTCCATCTACAACGGAAACAGCTGCAGAGAAAAGCTGTCAATGCAAAAAACTGAAGTTCATCAGTCATACACATAGAAGAATGATAGCCACAAAACCATGTAATCTAAGATATCTGTCAATAAAATTTATGAATACGACTTTGCAAACATCAGAAGATCGTTTGATTCAATATGTAATCACCATAACATAGTCAGAGGGACCATCATCCTAAAGTAGGAAGAACGAAGAGATATTGAAACACATCACATATCATATCATACAACCATTGGATCTAGTGCACTCATACAACCAGAAGGTACTATTACAATAATAACTGAAATCCAAGTATTTAGTGAAAACTATCTTGTTGTCACTGTCCCGAAAAGTGAAAATTTAAACTTCATAATGCATTGAATTTGAGCTATGATCAACAATAAAGACTGCATATTCCGTATTCCAAATCCGGCATCTATTCAGCCACTTCAATTCATCCCTAGTGTAGTTACCAATAAACATATTGAAAATACATTAACCACGTGGCAAAAAAATGATGAAAGAAAATCGTTGTCAGATTTGAACAATGTAATAGAACTCTGAAGCAACTATCAAGCCAAAGAATACAACTAGTGTTTGAATTTAGACCCTAAGTTTCAAATCCTGACGAAAAGGCTTAAATAAGCATAACCAGAAACAAGCCATGGTCTATCAACAGAACCTACGAAATTGAAATTAAAAGTAAAATAAAATAACTCAAAACATAATGAGTGTATTACCCAGAGGAAAAGAAATTAAGAAATTGCAAATATCAAAATTAATTACCTGAATTAACTCCTCAAAACGAAATGTTGTCCGATCAACAGAAATCCGAAGATCAACTAATTCCAGTGCCCACGTTAAATTAATAAGAAATCCTTACGTCACGTCGACTACACCTAGCCGGAAACCGAAAAACAGAGCGCAAGAAACCTCGATGGAAAAAAAGCGATCCAAGAAAAGTTGAAGGCAAAACGTTAACTACTAAGATTACCACGCCGATCACTTTTCTGAAGATGTTTCAGACGATGAAAAGATGAGCCGCCATAGAAGGAGGTGACGCCGGGGCGCGTGGACAGGAGAAGGTCGTTGGAAGGCACCGAATGCATCGTTCGATGCTCTTCAGATCAGGATTTCCCAATTTTTACGGTAAACGTTGTCTAAATTCTATGGTCCAACTACCTACCGAGCAAAGAGAGACAAAGAGAGAAAGCGGAAGAAATCAGAGGGAGTAGACAGAGAATACGAGATTGGCAATTAAATCGGGAAGTGTCGGAACCATTGGCATTTCACAGTCAACCCTAATCGTAGGAAGAGAGAGAGAGTCGTAGATTTTTTAACGAAGCTGCTTTCAGCATTCCTTATATGAATGAGTAATTTTTAAAAATTAGAAAACAGTAATAATATGGGTGTTATACGTATATTTTGCTTTATAATAATGGACAAAATAAATTTATATATATATATATATATGGTCACTCGAAAAAACAATTCTATCCACCATTAGCTCCTCCATAGTTTTAAGATTGGGAAACTTACCAATTAATTCTATTTTACAATATTTGATACGAATTTCTGAAAATTAGTTATTAAATATTTGATATATATTCTTTTGCAATTAAGTCAGACACTATGGATTTTGGGTGTGTGAATTTTACAGCTATTTGACTTCTCATTTTTGTCAATCTTTTTTTTTTTTTAAGATCGATTTATCATTAAGAAGTAGTTTGGTGGTCGAACTGAAGACAAAAAGTAGCAGCGAATGAGATTTTCGACGATACATACTTATAAACTTTGAGTGCCGATTCCAATCAACTTCGGTAGCAGTTGATCGGCCATGAACACCCAAAACAATGTGTTTGACGTAAAGCTTTGTTAAGATATTAATCTGAATCAACACTGCCGACTCATTATGAAACAAAATTATGAGGGGATTTTTAATCTATAAGCATGTCGCGACAATAGATATATGTCACGTTACAGAGAGATAGAGAGAGAGCGGAAAAGCTGGGTTTGGAATTTGGATAGAGCCTACCGTGCGTGTTGACTTAGATATTTTCATTTGGACCTTAAATTAAAAGTAGCACATCAATAGAATATGATTTACCAAGCTCTTTCTAAATTAATATTATTGAACCACAAATAATCTGAGTTGTAAATTTAGGGAAACTATGGCAAAATTCCATTATATTAATATATTGTTGCAATTTATTCACTAATTGTCTTGTGTTTCTAGTAATATTGTAAATGTAAATCTGTAATATAAAGCTACTCAATATTCAATAAATTTCAAGTCGTAATATATCAATACACCACAACAATAAATCCTGCCATATAGTAGTTCTTTTTTTATAAGCTTATCGCATAAAGTACAAAAATAACTTAAGGGATTCGTCCAAAATATGGTTGGTCTCGCCTTAAGTGACTATTCGAATCTCGATAATTTTAAGATTTATGTTAATTTTGTTTTAATCTGGTTAGTGTTTGATTAAGTGGTTTATTTGGTGGTATGAACAAATTATTAATTAATAGATTACAAATTATAAATTTCATCAACTACTTTTGTACCTAACTACTCCATATTCCTACTTTTATACCCATCTTTCTTTTCTTTTCTTGGAAATGATAATTTTTTAAATGAGAAAATTTAACAATGATTTTATATATATATATATATATATATATATATATATATATATATGATGTTATGTTTTGATTTTTAATAAATGGGTGTATAAAATTCTAATATTTTTCATTAATCGAAAGATCACATGGCACGCGGATTTGACGTGGATGGCACAATAGTGGTGGCGTCACATGACATCTAACATGCAAATTTTACTGATACCACAATTTTAGGCCTTACGACATTATTGTAAAAATATTGAAATCTTATCGTCAATTTATCAAAATTGAAAAATATGACATTATTTTTTTTAAATGTTAAAGGATGTGTCAAAATATGAAATTGTCTTTTTTAATTAAACACAAACAAACGGTTAAAATTTCATAAATGTATCTGCAATTTGGACTTTTGTGCATTCCTCTAATTGAATAGATAAGAAATGGTCTTGCTATCCAAGCGTTGTAGTTTGGATGTATTTATTCTATTTGTAAGAGTGAGTGATCACCGTACAAATCTCAATCCTTCGCTATCCTACTAAAGATAATAATATTATTTCAATCCATTTAATAAAATTACTATAAGAATCTGTATTTTAAAAAATTTAATACTACTATAATTTGTCAGGAAAACTAAAATACTATATAAATGCTAGAATGGTGTATCATGCATTATGAATATGCATTGTGAAAAGTGAAAAACTACGAATAATCATACAAATAAAATAAGAAATCACATATAACGGATAATAAAAATGCAAATATTCATGTGACTGAACTTTATACTTATATATGTCTGTCATTCAAATTCAAAATGTGCACGTGCAACACTCACCATTTATTCAAATACAAATATCAGCATGAATATCTCATAAAATGAAAAACTATTCATTTCAAGATATAAATGAAATTAAACAAACTCAAGTCTAAAACCAAAAATGAAACCTAACTTTCAAGAACCCAATTTATACCTTAAAAACTAGGGAGAGCGTATCACACAAAGTTTGTGATATCTAATAAGTTAATCCACCTTATTTTCAGTCTCATATCTAACCATAACTCTGTTTTTTAGTTGCCATGTCCGTAGCTCCATTTAGCCACAACACTCTCAATGCAATTACAAAATTTTAACTTCAATTTCAACCACAATTTCATTATTATTTTTAATTATTCTATAATTTTAAATTTTATTTAATTTGTGATATTTTTAAAATCAAAATAAATGACTAAAAAATAAAAAAATAGCATTAATTAAATACTGAAAATGACATAATTAAAAACAAGTCGAAATCAGTTTATAGAGCGTGCCCAAATTTCTTAGATCAGATCATGTTGGAGTCGGCCGTGAACTCGTTCTTCATGAAGAGAAGCTTGTCGACTCATAAATTCTTGGAATTGAGACGGTACGCCTTGAGTTAGGTTGTCGCGGGCTACTCCTGAGCTAGATATGACTTATTCATCCGCCCATTCAGTTGCGTTGTCTTCTTCGTCTTCGATTACATGAAGTCGGTGATGCATGATTGATATACGCGTCAGACATTTCACTATCGCCCAACGTGCTTGGAGTACACCAAAAGCTCGCTCAACGTCATTTCGTGTTACCTCATGCCTTTAAGCAAACAATGCTCTCTTTAGGTCAGTCGGACACGTAGTCGATTTCACGAGCATCGCCACCTTGGGTAGATATCATCAGCTAAATAGTAGCACATAATGTAGACTTGGCGATTGGCCTTGAATTTGATAGTCGTTGCCCTGCCAATGCATATTTCGTGTAGGACAAGTAATCGGTTCAAGATGATTATGTAATTGTTCAACTCGACCACGCCAAAGAATGTATGTCAGATCCATAAACGTTGGTCAATAACTGTTTCGAGGATGATGGTTGGATGTATGCCCTTGTATCCACTGATATAGACACATCTCCATGCCGCAATGACAATTCTTCCATTCTTAGTACATACGGTGTATGCTGCCTAGCATACCTGGAAAACCGTGATATATCTCATGCATATTCATCAATGACCGGGCGTCATGCATCGTCGGCGACATGGAGGTACTCATCGAATTGGTCTGGCGCCCCTCTGTACGCCAGCTGCCAAATCACCGTTCTGCACTTCTGTAGTGCCGAGAGTCTATCACGTCTAGCACAATCGGGGCGCTGCTGGAAATATTCATTACATCATGCCAACGTGTTAGCAATGCGCAAGAACAACGATCCGCGTATACGGAATCGGTGCCGGAACACAGTTGGACCCATCTTGGCTTGTTGAATAAATAATGACCGACGAGGCGTTGAGCGACATTCACGCTCTCAATACACGTACATTCTTTGTAGATGAGGCCTCGGGGCCGGCACAACAACAACCCACCTTTGAAGGTACTCTTGCCTCTTTTGCTCAGCCTTCACTATCGGCCCAACTATCATGTTCTCTCTCATTCTCGAATGAATCGAAACTATAATTGAGTTTGTGGGAATACATGAATTATTATGGAAAATGAGAAGAAGAAGAAGAGTGAAATTGAATGTAAATTGTATTTTAGAATAATTATAAATGAAATAAGAATATATATTTATAGATGTAAAATTAATTAAGAAAAATTAAAAATAAGCTGTGGCCGCCGCCCGCTGCCTGCCGCCCCTCCTTTGCGGCGGCCAAAGGCCGCCCCCTCACCTCCCTTAACACCACCGTGTTCCCCGCCTGCTGCATTTGTGGCGCGGTTGTAGATGCCCTAAATATTCAAACCATTGCCCATGAAATGCTTGTCTTTTCAACATGACTGTGGGCCTGCTGTAAGAGCCACATCTGATTGGTCCAGTTTACGTCACGCGGATCGCTTCTAAATTCCTCCTCAGCCGTCGATAAAATTAATCCGACGCTCCAAATTTCCTCCCTTTTTCATCTCAGCCCAATTCCACTCTGCTACTTAAACCAACAGCACCGCCCCGTAAACTTGACACGCACCGCTTCTCGCTCTACCTTCATTCTCACATTTTCATCTTCGAATTCATCGACTACATTCTAGCTGCTCAAAGAAATGGAAGCTGGCGGTAAATTGAAGAAGGGAGCTGGTGGCCGGAAGGGCGGCGGTCCCAAGAAGAAGGCGGTCTCCCGCTCCGTGAAAGCCGGCCTCCAGTTCCCCGTCGGCAGGATCGGTCGCTATCTCAAAAAGGGCCGCTACTCCCAGCGGGTCGGTTCCGGCGCCCCGGTTTATATGGCTGCCGTGCTTGAGTACCTCGCAGCTGAGGTGCTCCCTCCCTCTCTCTCTATATATATTTCATATACATTTATCCCTAATTAATTATGCCGACTTTTCGGCGCTGCTTACTCCGAGTAATGTACATTTTAGGTTTAGGTTTTATGTAATCAGATTTCGATATATCGTAAGCACATGCTGGAAATTGAAATTAGGGTTTTTTTTCGCCATTGACGTAAATGTTGGTGCTGTATTCAGGTTCTGGAGTTGGCAGGGAACGCGGCGAGGGACAACAAGAAGAATAGGATAATTCCGAGGCACGTGTTGCTAGCGGTGAGGAACGATGAGGAGCTGGGGAAGTTGCTGGCCGGAGTGACGATTGCACACGGCGGGGTGCTGCCGAACATAAACCCGGTGCTCCTGCCGAAGAAGTCGGAGAAGGCTGGGGCCGCCGAGAAGTCGCCTAAATCGCCGTCCAAGGCTGGCAAGTCCCCGAAGAAGGGTGTTGCCTAGTTCGCTTTGATTTGCTGTGGTGTTGGTATGTAGGATTGAATGTTTATAAGTGGAGTAATTGTAATTTAATCCTGTTAGGTATTTGCAATGGCTTAACATTCTGTGCAAATATTGTTCATCTTCTGTTTCTGAAGCTCAAATTTCACCCAATGTTTTGCAACTGTGGAACCCCCCTTTCTAGATTATGTTGACGAATACACATTCGGAATTCATATTGTGTTCTTGATTCATATGTTTTTCCCCATCATCGATCCATCCCACAAGTTGAATATTTGGTCACTCTTTAGTATTGGTTCGAATAGTAGCTTTAATTTCCTCATCTAAATCATCAAAACGGAAATTCAGTCTTAATGTTTTTATTCATATCAACACGATAATAGTTCAATAAATGTTGTTTATTTGACATTTGTGTATTTTTGGAGAGTTAATTATTAGTGTTTTGAGATAGTATTTTTTATAATTTTCAAGTATGCAAATGTATTTCTTAACTCTAATAATAAACCAAATTTATTTCTTAAATTACAAATGTTTTTTTAAAAATGGTTTCTAAAAAAGATTAATTAAATTGTCAAAAAATCTTTCTAAAGTTGAACGGAATTGTAGCCGAAAGTGAGTGGATCCAAATCGTAGTTGCCACAAAAGAAACCAAGCCTAACAAATATTTTGTAAAAGCCCATAAAAGGACCCAATGTAACGGATCTTAAATCAAATGTAACTCCGTACCGTCCGTCAATTAAGCGTGATACAGCACAATCCTAATCTAACGGCAGAAATTGAGGACAGCGCAGCGATCCGCGGAAAGCCCAACCATCCAATAGCAGACATCGCAGCCTCTCTATATAAACAAACCCACAAGCGCTGCAATTTCCCGCAACGAAACCAACTAACTGCTTCCCCCCTGAAATCACTCATCCCCACAAGTATCGTGAAATGGCGCCAAAGGCGGAGAAGAAACCAGCGACGGCGGAGAAGAAGCCTCCGCGGCCGGAGAAGAGCGTGGGGGCGAAGGAAGGCGGTGGGGAGGTCGGGAAGAAGAAGAAGAAGGTGAAGAAGAGCACGGAGACGTACAAGATCTACATATTCAAGGTGCTAAAGCAGGTGCACCCGGACATCGGCATCTCCAGCAAGGCCATGGGGATCATGAACAGCTTCATCAACGACATCTTCGAGAAGCTCGCCATGGAGTCCTCGCGCCTCGCCCGCTATAACAAGAAGCCTACCATCACCTCGCGCGAGATCCAGACCGCCGTCAGGCTCGTCCTGCCCGGCGAGCTCGCAAAACACGCCGTCTCCGAGGGAACCAAGGCCGTCACCAAATTCACTAGCTCCTAGCCTCCTCATTTTTACTCTCTCTCTCTCTCTCTCTCTCTCTTCATTTCATTCATTCATGGATTATATAGCAGCATTCTGGATTTCCGAAATAGGAAATATAACGGTCCGTGACATTCCTAATAAAATAATTTTGGTTTACCTGGAATTCTATATGTTTTGGTTTTGATTGGGTGGATCATGTAAATGATATTGGATATTGTGAACATGGCATCAAGGGAAAGGGAAAGGGAAAGAAATCGAAAATTGATAGCTTTGACTGAAAGCGCAGATGATACTTTCTGTACACCAGAAACTGATTCAATCACTCAAACCTAATGAGGAGATGAGGTTTGACTGTTGATATAATGTGACGAGCCATTAGGGATTGGGCAGGCAGATAACATATATATAATGAACCATTTGCATTTCAACAAATTCGAGCATTTATTTATGAAATTATTACACAGATGAGAGCGCAATATAGTAGTCGAAAAGCCACAGGTCATCAGCAATAAGCAACTTCAACGATCACGATCTAAAAGTAAGAGCATGTGGTTTCTGCTATTCTTGTACTGTAAAAACATTAAACTGCTCCAGAAGCATCCAATTGGCGACACAAGCTCAACAAGACAAAGCACAAAAGTTAACGACAATGAAATTAATCCAGTGGCCCAATGCTTCTTCCATCCTCTTCCCCATAAAATGGTCATGATTCTGATTTGAATCAATCTCCTACCTAGAACCTGCCATTACAACGTAAAATGCAACTTTAAGCATTAGGCAACCGCAAATAAGCTTTTGGAACACAACTATGTGCCCATCTAGTTAAACGAAACTGCATGCATGCAGAGTTCAGGAAATCTCATCCCACAGGAGATACTGTGCATTCGTATAAGAAGTTCTTTCTAATTTCAACTGAACGCTATTGATTACTTTGCTCCTCTTTCCACATATCTCAGAAGTCTATTGGTTTGGAAATTAGAAAGATGACGACGGTGAACATTCAAGAAATTGTTGGAACCCTAGTTCCATGATTGATACAAATTCCTCATACAAGAAGATGTTAACGATTGTGTGACTGCACATCGACTTGCCTCATTGCCTGGCTAACTAAGGTCATGCAAGTGACAACTGCACAAAGGTTCCTTAGTATAAAAGATAAATTTGCATTTAGCCACCTCAAATTAGTTATGCCAATTTTACATCAGAAACCATTTTCTGAACTATGGATGGCAATCCACCTGGCAGCTGGATCACAAAGAAATCAATTAAGATAACTAACCTATTATTTTACACAAATGAGTAAACATTTTTCCAGCAAGGGATGAATTAACTAAGTCTACAGCAAGGTTCCAATAGAGTTAAGGATGAAGTACCAGTTGCACGGGCACACAAAAGCAAAGCAGGACAGGACAGCAACATTTTTATTCATGGAAATGAAGGAACCTGAACCACAGAAACCGCCCTGCCCAAGCAATATCTGCTGCAAAATATTCAAGATAATCCCCTTGGCATCTTGCCTTATTTTTATACCCTAACACCCAACAAAGGAGAAACTACTAATATGATTATTACTGTTAAAATAAAATAACAATAATTTCTTGCTAAAAGAAAGTTTCATAATCCTCAACCTGCTTTGCCAGTTCATGCACCTAGTGTAATACTCACTAAGGAGGTTTCATATCAGTTCAAATTCTCAGAAAATTACTACACAGAACGCCTTGTCACCATCCTAAGACTAGGAAATCATCATGCATACAGCATACATGAATACAAAGCTAGATTTGCAAGTGAAAGATGTGATGTAATGGACCTTTTAGATCATTTCTCATCCAACACTTCACACCTGGCTGATCATTTTTCCTTTTATGATTGTCTTGCAGACAGCAACTATTCAACTAGTGCACAAAGAACACTTAGATGGACCATAGAAATATACGAAAAGACACCTAAGAAATATAATCAAATTGGTGCATCATTGCAAAGGGTTGGTAGATGTTATAAACCCTATGTAATACATATCTATGTCAAGAAAAGAGTCTCACAAAAACATAAAGCATGTCTCGTATTTAATAACTACCCTACTGGCAAGCATTTCAGCAAACGAGCAAGCACCAGCGAACGGCTTCTATCACTAGCTCAATCAGTATGTGCGTCTCAAACTCAAGCTTAAGAGTGAGAACAGTTCAAAATGGGAGTCACGACACTGTAACCGAGATTTAAGGGCCATTCAAAGCCTCTACCATGAGAGTGCATCTTCCAGCAAAACGAACGAAGAAAACTAAAAACATACTAACGGAAAAGAAGTGTTCATCTCATACAAACCTCGGCGGCTCAGAATTCGCATTTATATTCCGATGAAGAACTCGTCCACTCCCTGAATTTCCACCTTCAATAAGCTCCTTCAACCCCACATTCCCCACTTTCTCCTTCTCATCGTCATCATCTCCGCCACTCCCCATCTTTACAGTCTTCTTCAATTCCCTTTTTGGCGCGCCAACTCTCTCGAAGTAATTCCCGTATATATACTCCGGGGTGTAGCCATTCTCCTCATCAAACAACATAATATGCCCGTGCCACTCCCAAACCCGATAATCGGAACCAGTCTCCTCCTGAAAACCGACGCAGATATGATGCTCGCCAATCGCGATAGCCTGGCCGGAGTTAGGTTTGAGTTTCTCGATTTCGCCGCTGAGAATTGTACGGACGATTTCTTTCTCGAGCTTGGATTCTTCCTTAGCTAACTGCGTTTTGGAGGAGGAAGATGAATTGTCGTTTTCCGAATCGGATTCGGATTCGGAGAGGTTGAGGAGCAAATCGGAGAAGAGGAGGTCTTCGAGGGATTTGGCGGCGGAGGAGGGCGGCGCGGCGTGGGGGGTCGGGGAGCGGAGTTGGAGGCGCGACATGAGGGACTGGAGCAGCAGATTGTCGAAGTTGGGAGTGGCGGTGGAGGAGTTGAAACCGAAGCCGGCGCCGCCGTTCATGTTTAATGGATTGAAGCTGAAAACCTTCAGAGAGGGGTTTTGCGAAGGGGTTTGGGGTTTTAGTGTATTTAGGTGAAACTGTGAGCCCAGGATATGTAGGTGAAATGGCGTACGATGATTATCATCAATTGAATTCGTCCCTAATTTATTTATTGTCTCCTTAGACTTAGAGCCACGACCTGAAGGTTTTCCGTGTCACAAAAAAAAAAAAAAAAAAAGTAGGGGTGGAAAAAAAATACGGAAAAATTGGTAATACCATATTTACCATCTCGAAAAATACAAAATCAAATTTTACAGCATAGAGTAATTTTTTTGTATAATATGATATTGTACTGATAAGTTTCGATACAGTAACGATACCACTTTCCTTAATAATATGGTATATTGATATATACCATACCGTGGTATACACAGATATTTCTATATATATTGATGTACCGATACCGTAATATATACCAATAAATGTTTATCCTATCTTATATGTAACTAGTGTTAATATGAAGCAAAATGTTTATTTATAATTAATGAAAAAAATTATTAATTACAATGTATATAATCATTGGTAATAAGAAAAAAACTGATAAATTTTAACTACTTATAAAAAGACAATTATTAAAAATATATATAATTATAAACAAAATTATATCTATCATCTAATATATGTAACTATTTAGCTCTGAGATAATAATAGATATAAGTTTGTATATATGAATAAAATTTGGAAATGAAATAAATGGAGTAGATGTAAATTAAATAATCAAATTATTTCGGTATAATCATGGTAATTTCAGTATACTAGTATGATAATGGTAATTTTAGTATATTGGTATACCATGAAAGTTTGGTATACCATGAAAGTTTGGTATACTAAAATTCAGTTTAGCATACTAAAATAATTGTACGACAACAATCTGTATATATTTCATACCAAAATTTTGGTATTACGGTATACTTTAAGATACATACGGCATCAATATGATATTTTCTCATATCAAAATTTCAATATAATACAAGGTATGATGCTTTTTATACGGTATACCATATCATCTCACTTCTAATAAGAAGAGACAGAATTTAGGCTGGGGTGGGTTTCTCAGAATGGGCGGACAAACCTTAAGTGAAGAAGGGCTTAAGCCCCTATCAATAATATATATATATATTACTTTTTTTCTTTATAAGGTCTTTAAATTTATCTAGATTTTATGTAAATTGTTATGCAAAAGCCTCTATCAGTAATCTGAATCACAAAAAAAAAAAAAAATCTAGAATATTTAGGAAATATAATCCGTACCAATCTTTTTTTCTATGTCTGCCCCTACTTCTCAGATGTAGAAATTGAACAGTTTTCAATTTTGACATATAACTATAATACTTGTCAAAGCATATATCTTTTTTTCTTTCTTTCTATATATCATGTATTCTACCACCACTCTCCAATGGTTTTATCTTAATATTATTTGAACTGTATCACAAATTTAAATTGATCAAATTAAATTAATTAAAAATATATTTAAAAAAGAACTATCTCATTTACTATGGCCATAGAAACAGTATAAATCATGGTATAAAATGATTTTTTTTCGAATTTCAACAAATTACATATTAGTGCAACAAATAATATTATTGCTGTGTGTATATTTAGAATATAAAATACATAATAACAATATATACTACAGAGTTGCCTATCCAAACAAACCTAATAGGGGCTTTTGCATGACAATTTAAAAAATATAGGTTATTCACTTATGAAGCCTTAATGAATATGTGAAACAAAATTAAAAATTAAGAACGATTTGATGCTAGAGGCCTGTAACTTAGGTACAACAATGGCATGCATGTGTGTACGGGAAGAGATAACTAACAATAAGATATAAGAGATGGAAGAACATATTGAGTATGTAGCAATATAACTCATTAAAATCATACGGCGTTAGAGGCCCGTAATCTAGGTACAAGAAATACATGCATGAGCTGCAGGAAGAACTGGAATAACCATAAAAATAGTAAGCTCGGATACAGATGAAGAAAGTGAAAAATCAATCACCCCAATCCCTTTTTACATAGCAAATACCATATCCTACTGTATCAAATAAATTCTTATTCGTCATCATCTTATATTGTATAGAAGTGCTGCAATATATCAAGTATTCTTCCAGATAAAATTGATAAACATGGAGCACAATCGCTTGCCGCAAACTACCGCCGTAAGTTCTCCACTATATACTCGGCATATAGATCCCTGCATCACACAAGCCGTTGTATCCGATCAAAATCGTGAAACATTTGATAATCACCTGGAAATGTTCGCTCAAACTCTAGTAATAAGCGGAAATTGAAATGACAATCCAGAAAAGCATTCACAAAAGGTTGGTGAGTTGATGGATAACCTAAGGCTGAGGATGCTGACACATATATTTACTGAGGGAGTAGCAGAGCAATAACCGAGTTCTTGATTTTTAATGCAAATGCATAATTTCTAAGCCATGCTGACTTTGGAAGAAAGTTTATGTGTAGCTCTGTGGATAAGATTTGGGAAAGCACTGAACAATATCAAATATATTTGCAGCTGTCTGTTTCCCAACAGAAGCAAATACAGTTTCAATCTTCTAGTTAACTGAAGTGGGGAGGAGCACTCACATGGAAGATTGGACTGCCTCATAAGCTACCGTGGCTGGAAGAAAGTCATCAACTGCAACATCCTTGTTTTCGTTTTTCTTGTCTGAGTGATTTACAGTTAAGATAACAACATGAAGTATAGAATTCCTATGGACCACAAATCACAAGTCAAATATAAGTAGCGAAAAGCAGGAGCTTTTTGTTTAACCAGAAAAAAAAGAAGAAAAAAAACAAAAACAAAATCAAAAACAAAAACAAAAACAAAAACAAAAACAAAAACAAAAACAAAAACAAAAACAAAAACAAAAACAAAAACAAAA
>JAYDZE010000003.1:181655-195259 GCA_034509125.1 Monilaria moniliformis
GTGGCCTCGTCGATGCCATCTTTACGAGACGGTGAATTCTTCAGCTGTTCTTCTGACAGATAAAATGTGTCAATTGCCGTATAGATCATGTTCTATCTTGCATCAAGCGCAAGGATACCCTGACCTGCACAAATTTTATGAATCCATGAATTAAAGCTAAAAACGGGAAAACCACAGAAATTGGGTAAGCAATCATTTATGTTATCTCCAGAACTCAATATTACTTTATCCAGAGATCAGATTCAAACCCAAAGACGTCCACAACTCATTACCAACTTAAGAAAACTCTTACAGCAAAAATGCTAAGTGTACAAAACATAGCAGTAGAAAATGTAAATCGCCTCATTCACCAAAGATAATCCAGTTCCAATGTCACCACTTCATAGTTAATAGGCATTTATAAGTTTTTATTAATAAAAATTCTCACACAATTTTTTTTTGACCAATTGATATGAGCTTCTTGTAACGTATCAATATCAGCCTAGAAGTATATCAACTTTAGTTAAAAAATAAATCATATAATTACAAGACAGTAGTAACTCTATGATCCTAGTAACCCACATTTGCAAGAATTCCATCACATATAATAATGCACAACAAGATGCCAATATATACAGTTTTTTAACCATGAAAATGTTTCCAAGTTTATGTTTCAAATATTTCATCTCATGCAAAAAGATTCGCAGATTAGTGTGATATAATAAGCCATTTTAGGAGGTGGACTAAGAAATTAACTAAATACTTCATTCACAACACCCAACAAGACAAAACTGTTATAATTAAGTATATATCAATATTAATCCCTGCAAATGGGAAAGTTAATAAGAACAAAAATGTGGAATAAAAAGTCCCATCTACCTCAGCTGGAGGCCTGAAAGGAGGGTAATGATATAGCATTCAAACAGTATAATCGAATTAATGAAGTAACCAAATGCACTGGAAGCCACAATTATTTAATAGAACACATAAACCATGATTACAAGAGTAACAACTTCAAGCTTCATCTCTAAATCTATGCTGAATGCAAGTTTTGCCCCACCCAAAATGAAGCTTTTACCGATGAATCATTTTCACACGTCAAGAAAAAGGCTAAAAAGCAGCGCAAACAAAATTTCATTCTCATGCGAGACTAAATATTCAGGAATATCACCAGACAAAACATAGATCATCTATTTACACCAAAAAAGCTCCACCGTAAAGATGATCCATATCATCATCTCCCCATAGTCTCATTTTTCACTTTAAACTGGCTATTCTAAGAAATTCATGATGCCAATTTTCTCTAAAAGGACTAAAGCAAGGAAACGAAGCAGTGCTCAAACATGCACAAAAGAGTGTTGAGAAATGAACAAACAAGAATTTGACGGGCGATAAGACGCCAGAAAAAAAGTAATTTCAAAATCACGCTCCGCTGTCAAATAACTGAACACAGCAAAATAAACGGAAACCCTAGAAACGACCGGAAACATAGAACACAAAGTCACAAGCAAAACCGTATAATACAAAACTAAATCAAGCATCTCGGCACTTCAATTTCAATCTCATACTCTAAAGTAAAATGCACGGACAGTTTAACAAATCTCACAACATGCAAGCAAGTAACGTACCTTATTGCTGTCCAGAGAAAAGAGTGAGAGAGAAGGGGGGCGGAAGAGAGAGATTCAACGAGTGGGAAGTGAGATTAACGTTTTCCAGTAGAGTTTCAATGGAGATTTGCTGCAAAAGAGAGTGAATTTTTTTTAGAGCGGTGAGGAAGAAAAGAAAGGGGAAGAGACCCTCAGTTCATCAGAATTTGATTTACCCCAAAAACTATTTTGACTTGAGTGCCATTAGCAATTTGCAAGGATGACATGAAGGTTTTTTCTAGTGATCACAAAATTTTATGGAACAATCTGGGCTTGGGCATGAACCAAGATTGATTAGATTGGCCCAATGGGCTTTGTTTCTGATGGAATTGTATGGAATGTCAATCGGACCAATTTACTCCGTTTCAAACTACTTTAATCGGACCAATTTACTCCGTTTCAAACTACTTTTATCAGAATCGGACTATTTTCGATTCAAGCTAATTGGGTGTGCTTTCGAGTAAAAATATCGTGTAATCCTGAACTTTCAATTTTTGAGCTAGCCTCTCAGATGATGATTTATGGATTTTCTTAACATGTATAAATTTTATTGATAATCATATTTTCATAGCGAAAAAAATATCATTTTTACTCGATCAAAACACTTAATTTCGCATTGTGCACAAAAATGAATGTCGTCTCAATACCAATTTACATAATAACTAATAAGTAACTATGTGAGATATCATAATTGGACACAATTTTTTCATAACTGTACAACTTTCTAATTTTCACATTAAAGAATTTTAAATTAATTGTTGAAATAAGAAAAATAAAATAACGAGTATAATTTTTATTAATATAAAATAAAAACACGTTCCACAAGCATTTGAAACAAAACTTTATTATTAAATTCGAAATTAAAGTAATATAGTTAGGAAACCAGATTATGGGGAAAACTTCGATTAATCGGGCGGACCTACACACTCGGTGTTCGGCCTAGCACTATTAGGCTACATTTTTTCGGGCTATAATTGGCCCTAACCCTTTTTTGTTGGGTTCATACGAACCAATTTGTTATTTCAATTTGAATTGACATCCTACTTGCATCTAGTTATGTTATATGTACATTGAATTTAAACTATACATTATTTGAATGGTACTTCAAATCGTGATAAAATTACAACATTTTAAATTCATATATGCTTGTATTAATTTTAAAATTGGTGGAAAAGTAAAATATCGGCGAAAATTATTGTATTTTAATGACAATAACCCTATATAACTTATAAATGCATAGTATTTGTCACGTTATTTGATATATAATATTGTACTCTCTCCATCCCCCAAAAGTATATCACCATTACTATACTTGGTCTCTTTAAAAAATATAGCATTTTTCATTTAATATCATGGCCTTATATTCTATTTTATATTTCAATCTTTCAAACACTTCTTATTTACCAAAAGACCACATGTTTTCTATATAGTGAAACTCTTAATTAGGGATGTCAGTCCAATTCGAACCCGCTGGGCTAACCTGACTAACCCGCTAATTTTAGAGGGGGTTGAAAATTTCTAATTCGATAAGATTTCGGTCCGATTAGCCCGTAAGCGGATTAGCCTATAACCCGAAATCCGATGGATGACCCTAGGTACAACTATTACATATCCGTCCGCCTTGTTTGACAACTGATTTGACACTTTAATGATAATTTTGATAAAATTGATAACTACAAAAAATAAATAAAATGAACGCTTCAATTTATATTTTATATATATGCATTAGATTTTTACTAATATAAATAATAATAGATAAACAAATTGGAAAATTCAAGTTGACTACAACCAATATTATGAAACATGCTTTGAAATTTAACGAAACACATTTGTGTTTCATTTTAATTTTATATTTCTTAAATTAGGTTTTTTATCATGTCAAGATCTATAATAACTTATTCTTAAGTTAAATCGTTCAATAACAAAAGATTTATCCAATGACATTTTTATCCGATGTCTTTTTTTTTAGTTTTTACATTAATTGTATTTAATCTTATTTGAATTTAGTTATTGCTAATAAATTTAAAACATATATTGAAAATTCAAATTTTAGAAACATCTTATTTTGTTAACTACGATATTACATTTATATTAGAAAATTTGATTCGAATTCAAATACATCCAGATTTTATGTGCATAGTCAATTCAAATTTTATGATATTTGTCATAAATAAATAGTAAAATTCCATTCAAGGGTTTGTTATATCACTTCTCTCTCTAGGATCTTTTGAAAGTAACAAGACCTGTGTATATTACAATCCAAATTTATTCAATATTCGACTACCAATTTATAAATGTGAGTATTTAATTTAAGGATTGTATATTTCACCACTTTCCTTTCAAGCATACCCAATATTCACCATAATGACTTCTATTACACAAATCAATTCAAACCTTTTAATGATTTGACTCCCAAATCAAGTGGCGGATTTAGAACCAAAAAATGGAAGGGGCGAAATGAAATGATAAAAAACAAATATAATCTTCAATACATTCAAGACTTTCGTTTCTTTCTACAACACGTCCATCTCTCATTCTCACACTCACACAATCACACTTATATTTCTCAGTTTCTCTCCTACAGATCCAGTCATCTGGACAGAGAGTCCACCATTACGGTTTTACGACGACCCTAAGGGAAAATTAGTTATCGAGGGGTTGGACGCCCCCTCCCGACCCCCTACACCCGCCACTGCCCAAATCATATAAGACAATTTCAAATTGTATTCAACATAACATTTTTATGCACACAACGTGTGTTTAAGGACATAAAAATACCATCTCACAAATATTGGCGGACATGCTAAGTTGAGGGGCTTAAGCCCCTATCAAGTTATTTTTTTATTAGTATAATATCGTCGAATTTTTAATATTTTGTGTGAATTGTTGTGCAAAAGCCCCTATCGTCACAACGAAACATAGAAAAATTATTGTCACAAAATTTTAAACTTGAAATTTAAAATATATAACTCCTACCAATAAAAATTTCTACGTCCGCCCCTACTAACAAATAAACCAATAATTGTTTAGTAAGATAAAACATTATTATTAGGAATAAAGGAATGCAACTGTCATATGTTATGTTGTAGGAGAGTTGACATTGGTTGGTTTGACTTCATCTATCCTTTCCCGGGCTTTTTGTAAGGCGTTGAGATCGCACTCTCTCTCTCTCTCTCTCTCCATTATTCTTTCCGTTGGTTAATTTCTTCTTTCTTACCATACATAAACATGCATCCCACGTCCCATGACCACCCCATTATATTTTTATTTTTTTCAGCAAAATAAAATAAAATAAAATAAAAGGAGGTCCAAGAATCATCTCTATTTTTGTCAACCAGAGAAAAAACCCTTTTGGCAGTTGAATTCACCGCATCAACAAAGAGGTTTTTCGGTGGTTTCACTTTCCGTCTTGCCGTAAACTCTTGATATATTTATGCTTCTCTCTCTCTCTCTCTCTCCCCCTTTCTCTCTCTAGCTCAAAAGATGTCTGATGCGAATCCAGCGCGACAGGCTGATCAAGACAACAGGAGAGGAGGAGAGGAGCCTGCAGCCGCCGCCGAGAATATGCAATTGAAGAATGAATCTGCAGCTGAACCTCCATCTGCGCCAACTTCAGGTATCTTTCATCGCATATATACATTCTCTTATTTACGCAGAAAAGCAGAAGAGGTTTATGCTTTTGTTGGGTTTTGTCTTGCTTGGTTTAGATATGGATTTGATGAAGGAAAGATTTTCAAAGTTGCTTCTCGGTGAGGACATGTCCGGTGGTGGAAAGGGCGTTTCTTCTGCATTGGCCTTGTCCAATGCCATCACCAACCTTGCTGGTAAAATCTTGTAGATTCTCATGAGATAAATTTGAAGTTGTTCGAAAATAAATGCACATGATCATGATCATTGCAGCTTCTGTTTTTGGGGAGCAATCGAGGTTAGAGCCAATGTCTGCAACGAGGAAGGAGAGGTGGAAAAAGGAAACCGAGTGGCTTGTCTCAATCACGGATTATATAGTCGAGTTTGTTCCTTCTCAACAGAAAACAAAGGATGGCTCTAATATGGAGGTAATTAAATTCAACTGATCAACCATGTTTATGCCTTGGTTTAAATTGTTGAAATAAGTGATGAAATTTGGTTGCAGATAATGGTGACACAGCAAAGGAGAGACCTTCTCCTAAGCATCCCTGCCTTGCGCAAGCTTGACATGATGCTTCTTGTAAGAAACATAACATATGTTCTTGAATCATTGTATCTGTTTTTGTTGTGTTTATGTGATCCTTATGGGAATGGTGACTGGCAGGGCATCCTTGATAATTTTGAGGGTGAGCAAGAGTTCAAGTATGTGTCAAGAGACGCGGATGAGTCCGAGAGAGGGGTGCAGAGGAGCGACAAATGGTGGCTACCTACTGTCAAGGTTCCCCCAAACGGCCTATCAGAAGAGTCGCGGAGATTCCTGCAGAAGCAAAAGGAGGCAGTAAACCAAGTGTTGAAAGCATCCATGGCCATAAACTCTCAAGCTCTTACTGATATGGACATCCCAGAGAGCTACATTGAGTCTCTTCCAAAGGTCTCTCTCTATATATTAAAGGAAGTTGTTAATTAGGCCAAGAAACTGGTTTGATTTGATGTTGATGGTTTTGTAGAATGGGAGAGAAAGTCTTGGTGAATCACTCTACAAAAGCATTACTGATGAACAATTTGATCCGTTGCAATTCATTTCGACCTTGGACTTGCAATCTGAGCACAAGATTCTTGATTTGAAGAACAGGATTGAGGCTTGTATTGTGATATGGAGGAGGAAGATGATCCATAAAGACGCCAAGTCTTCATGGGCCCCGGCTATAAGCTTGGAGAAGAGAGAGATCTTCGAGGAACGAGCACAGACTGTTCTGCTCCTACTCAAGCAGAAATTCCCGGGAATTCCTCAGTCCTCACTTGAAATAAGCAAAATCCAATTCAATAAAGTATGAGGATCTGTGGTGTTAATTCATAGTACATTTTGTGTTGAACCTAAATACTTTTGCTTACTATGTTGGTATGTTTTTCTTGGTGATTAGGATGTAGGGTTGTCGATTTTGGAGAGCTATTCGAGGGTGCTGGAAAGCTTGGCCAACACGGTGATGTCTCGTGTCAATGATGTTCTGTATGCCAACTCTCTTGCAGAGATAGCTCAGAGCCAGTCAGGGGATTCTACACCATCACCAAGATTGAGCTCTGCTGCAGAGACGACCACCACGCTTTCTGATTTTATAAGCTGGGACTCGGAGCCTTCTGAGACAGAGACCGGGAACAGTTACTGGGGTGGCGACAGAGAGGCTTACAGCAAGGATGAAGAGGTGAAAATCATACGCGAACTTGCTACCATCAAGAAGTTTTCTTACATCAATAAGGTTGAGATGGGCGGTTTCAGAAGCCCAGCTCGCGGCTAGAGCTCTACCAAGTTGTTATCAAGAAGAATGAAATGCAAGAGGAATGGAAAAGGTATGGATTGTAGGTTGAGTTAGTTTAACAAGATTTGCTCTTCCTTCAGTTTTTGGAGAGGGAAGTTTTCCCAATCTGCTCATTAACATGCTTTCTTGTGTAACTCAGCATCATTTGATTCATTGATCTTGAACAAAATTTGTACCATAGTTATCCTTGTTTGTTCATACACCATAGGATTCATTACATATTGCTGCTACCTTAAATGCAAGACAATCCATATCTCCGAACACTTATGCAAGAAGCCGTTTCCCACGCTTAATAAGCGCTGCAATGTCCTTGTTCTGCATCAATACTTTCCAACTTATCGCGCCACGTTTAAGCTTTTCAACCTCCTGCGATAACAAAACATTGTTCTATAAACATCAAAACCAAGCTCAGCTGACAACAGAAAGGGAAATCCAACCTTAAAGTGGAAAACAAAGTTATTGGTTTTTGGCAATATTGATAGGCCATCATCCTCCACCGGCCTCACTGTCAATCAAAGGGATAGAACTATTAAAAACCTCTCTTCCTACACACACACACACACACACTGAAACGTCTCAAGATCTGAAGCTCCATACAATCAGATGGCTTGCAACCATCATTAGAGTCCAGATACAGCAACTCCACTGCTTCTTCATTCTTTGCATCAATGCACCTTCTTGAACAACTGCAGCAATGTCATACATTAACAAATCAAAACTCCAGCAAAAAGGGGAGCATCCATGCTTACTTAATCGGATATATACCCCGATACGTCACTCCAAACTGTCCAACCTTTCAAAGCTGCAGCAAAACACCAGCATATCAAAATATACATATATTAGAATCAACATCAAGATTTGAAGAGCCCAAGCTAAACATTTTTTACACGGCGAAACGTAGCGAGAGTGGTATCTTGAAAAATCAGCACCCCGGTGAAGTCTGGGCATGGAAATTCTGTAGGAGTAAATTTGGCACGTCCCAATTCTCTGTTTTACACCATGAACAACCATGCTTTATAAGAAAATGTTTATTTTTCTGGGATGCATGAAATCATTCATCAACCTGTTTGAGCCTCTCTATTTTACGTTCAGTTTCAGAAACTGAATTGCTCTTGGGAATGCAGCATTCAAGATCAGCTGAAATGGTTCCTAGATGATCCACCACTACCACTACGGCCATCGATACATACTCTTTCGTCGTCTCAAGAACTCTGCATTCATCAAACTACAAATTCATACCATAATTTTATTTATTCATTAGCAGGAAATGGGATTTACTGAATCTTGTCTTGGGAGCTCAAGAAAGCTGTTTTGCAGTAATCAGCAGCATGGTAGAGCTGAGAGCTCAAGTCCCTTAGCTCCTGCACCAACAAAGCACAAATTAACAATGATATCATATGATATATGATGAACAGCAGCATGTAATTATTTAAATGCGACTGACTTTGAGAGATTTGTGGAACTGTGCTGCATTATCTTCGGAATCCTCCTCCACTATTCTCTTATCCATCTTTCTCTCTGCTGATTCAGAAACTGAAATTACCCAGCTTCATATTTATTTTTAATTTTTTGCTGAAATGTGTAATTTTTATTTTTTTTGGACAAGGTCAATCAGTGTCTGGAGTCTCGTGAGTATAATGAAAAAGCTGTTGTCTTTTTTTTTTTTTTTTTTTTACCTAATATCAACATCAATGATTTCAAAAATAAATATACGAACAAAAATGCTTGGCAACGGCCCGTGAGTATGTTGGCTGTGATTGGTTCACGTGCAATGTTAAGAGTAATATATACATTTTTGTTTGTTTTTAATTCAAGCTTCGAGTGTATAGACTAGATTAAATTAAAAATTTACCTACTCACCCAAGGATTAATCAATAAAATTATTGGATGGGTCGGTACGATATACCTTATCGAAACTGTCATACTGTATATCATACCGAAAGTAATGGTATGAGCGAATATCATACTCTTACCGTACTATTTTCATATACCGAAATTTCGGTATGCTGAATTTTCAATACTGATACTGTATCGTATTTTCGGTATGCCGTACCGAAATACAAGATTTTTGTCTTCTTCGTATATAAATTGATCTCACTTTTTGTATTGGAGAATCTTTCCAAATACGTTATATAACATATAAATAGAAACATTAAATTATAACTTGGTCAAAAGCAGATTTCACAAGTCACACAGAAACAGCATTTCTGGCCAAAAAGTAGTTCTTTTTACATCATTAGTAATTTAAGGCTAAATTATCAATATTCATATTGTCAATTAATCTTGTTAATTTCTTAGTTCAAGTTTATTAATTAATCTCCTTTCAAGTTTTAATTGTTTCTTGATTTAGCTCAGAGCCTCAAAGTTATCAAAAAGGCAAAAATAAAATAAAATAAGAAGTGCAATTAAAAAGAATCAAAGAAAGGGAAAATCTTAGTTTCAACCGTAACCATAACTGTAATCAAGAACTTTTAACTTTTGTTTCTAGAAAAAAAAAATATTTATGCAGGACAAGAAGAGAGAAAATAGCTACTGCTGCTTTGATTTGGAAAATGTAGCACAAAATTGATCTCTCAATCTGTACAAAGAGGCTACCAATTAATCTAAATGCGCATTGCTACACTCCCTACTCCTACAGCTTCATCCACTTATATTTGGAAATCGATCAGACAAGCACCACGCTGCTCTGCAGCCTCAAGTTGTCCAAGAACTGAAGCATCCTTCTTTGTCGATGCAGCATCTGAGCTTGGTTCTTCAACTTGATCGCTGCTGCTGTCGTCCTTGTGCTTTCCAGTTAACAGAGATGCAACCAGATCTCTCGTACCCATCTGCTGCCGGGAGATTTCTGCCTCTGCCAAGAACAACAATCTTGAATTCTTGGACAATGTATCACCATTTTTCTCAAGCTGATGTCATGTTTTGGTGGCTAAGGAAATATTCAAGTCCTAACTTTATTGCAAGATGCAAATATTGAATGAAACAGGAAGTGAGAAAAGGATTCCATCAATGCAAATCAAATAGGAACTCCAATTAATGACCTTTTTGTGAATCTGAAGAATCTTGATTGTTCAAGCTTGAGTTTCCACGAGAACAGCATAACCATATTCGTTCATCCTCATTTTCATTCTCTGATGCAATAGGCACATGCCAATGGCCCTTCTCTGTTTCCTATCAAGTTAACAATGTCCAAATAAAATCGAAAATCCTCAGTTCCTTATTGTCTTAAAGAAACCAGCTTGTTGCAAATCAGACGATGATTGGCCTAACTTGAAACAACTCGAGGTAGAACAATAAGGCCATTCTATATTGTCCCAGAAACTCAAACTAAGATCAGTAGTAATGTGAGCTAATAGGTGAAATTTATGAGCAGGCCGAGAAGTAAAGAACACCAACCTGTATAACAACAGAACACGGAGGTGGCATTCGAAACACTGGACCACTTTCAGCAAAGCTGAAGCGAACCTACAAGCAAGAAATAACGAGACACGGTTAAGTTAAAGTGTGAAAATGAATCATGTTCCTTAATTAATAAATAGATGGCAAGAACTAGCAGATTTCAACAAATTACACCACTTCAAGTTCACATTGTGTATACTTTTCGTTCACTTCCTAAAAAGGGAAAGCATGAATTCATACAAATTCAAAAGGTCCTTATGCTATATTTTAGATTAAAGTGTACATGCATCATTCTTGAGAAAAGAAATAGCTGCAGCACTCAAATGCTAAGAGCTCTCACCTGATGCCTTTCCTTCCATTTTGGGAAAAAATCATTGCCTAGAAGTTGAAATAGGTGATCTCTCATCTCGTCATTGGTCACAAGTAAGCATCTGCACTTTATAGCTGCATACAACCAGTACCTGAAGAACCAAGTCTTTTGTAATGAAACTAATGACCAAAATACACCACAACTTCAATTTCAATACATAAGTTACAAAAAAAAAAAACTTATCATATCCATAGTTACCAGTCATCATTTGATCCAGTTGGTGTTGCATAGAGAGCATCAGCATTCTTCCACTTATCAATTAATGCTCTATTAAAAGGCTCATCCATCTTCTCCCCTGTAATTCGCCTATTATGCAACACGATGAGAGGCCATTTCTTCGAAGGAAGCACCTGCCGGATTCCATTCACAACTAGATTGACCTAGTTCCAAAATGATCAACTGTTCATATAACATGATGCACAAGAAATTTTCCTCATTTACAACATCTATGCAGCAAAGCAGACTCACCTTAGATGGCTTAAACTTTCTTTGGCTGTAAAGGCCGATGTTTGCAGCATCCACCACTGCTTCAAAAGGTCCATAGTAGTCAAGCCACTTCTGCACACCATAAACATTTCCATTTCAATAGACTAGCACATGTACATCTAATCAGGAAAAACAATATGTGCAATCAACTTAACATACTTGAAACTTCTCAAAACTCGAATTTCTCTCTCTCTGTGCAGCTATGGATGCCACAGATTTGGCAAAGTTTTCAGTTTCTACTGGATCAAGGTCTATTGTAACTAACTTCTCACCACAACATTCACATATTCCATCAGAACCAACACGGCTGCGTGACACTCTCCATTTCCCTTTACCCAACCAGCCAATCCCATGCCAGCCACCCCCACCATTCTCCATTGCTTGTATGATCAATTCTTGATCCCATTTTCGTTTCCCCACCCGTGAAGCCACCTTGCTCGTAAACCACTTCTCAATCGAATCCGCTGTACTAGATGAGACCTGCCTGACATTTGTCCTAAGCTTATGCAGTATGTAATACACCTTATCACTTCTCCCAGCTTCTGTGCTTGCTCTAAGAAGGGATTCTAGCTCGGGCTCCTCTGGATAGACGCCGTTTTCAAGCATGTGTTTTTCAACCTCAAATGCATTCACAACATCTCCATTACTGCAGAAAATAGCTAGAGCAGGGCCATATGATCTTAGCCTAGGGTTAATACCATATTCTTTCATTTGCTTCACAATGTCAAATGCCATCTCACCATTACCTAAAGCCATAGCCATTCTTGCTACAGATGTAAAAGTTGCTTCATTCATTGGAACTTTCTCCAAGCCCATTTCCTTATATATCTCAAACCCCTTTTCAAGCGCAACTCTTTTCAATTCCTCACTCACTTGAATTCCCTCACTTCTACTATTCAAATTTCCAGCAGCTTTCCTCATAGATTGAACCAAACAATCTAAACTATCAATAGAACTACTTAAATCCTCATCACTAACGCCACTTCCACAATTCACCACTTCAACAGTATTACACAACGATTGAGAACTCTCCCGGTCGCAGGAGCTCAAGCTCCGGCTACGGCTGCCGCTCTTAGCAGGCTGCACCACACCAGCAGCTGCAGAAGAGCAGAGATAGAGAAGAACAGCATAATGGTACTGCCCAATTTTGATGCCTTCCTTTCTAGCCAAATCATACAGCTTAATCGCACCAACAACATCACCCATTTTGGAGCAACTGTCCAATCCAATCCGCAGCATATTTCCCGGTTGATCAGCTTTGGATTTCTTGATCCTTTTCTCCTTCTGGTCCACATTGTCTCCATATCTCCCACCACCCTCTTTTGATCCTCTCAAAGTTCCAATCCTTTCTCTATTCTTCACCAAATTCAAATCTTTCCTTCTCTTAGAATTCGACCCCGCTTTTGAATACCTATCTTTTAGTATAACTCTTCTCTCAGCAGGCTTTTCCGCATCATGACGGTTAGTTTCGGGAGATTTTCGGGCAGCCCTTTTGGTTGCATCGGAGAAAGAAGAAAAGCCAGAAAGGAAATCGGCATTTGGAGCAGAATCAACGGCGTTCGTGGAGACGTCTCCGGATAACGCCGTCTCAGGGCGAGCGGCGAGGCGTACGTTAGCTTGAGTTGTGAGGGGGTGCTTTGAAGGAGAAGAATGATGGAAAAGATAAGCGTTGAGAGAAGAAGAGAAATAACAGCGGGAGAATGAGGAGAGGTGGAGTTGCAGAGGCTTGTAAGAGTAACTGTACGTGGAAGAAAAGGAGGCCATTTGTGGCCGTTGAGAAAAGCTCACAACTAAGGTTTATGCATTCATCTTATCGTATTGGATTCTGTGGAAAAATACCAACATATATAGTTATTATTTTCAAATAATTGACGACTTGATTGTTGCTTGTTTGCCAAATTTTGAACATGATTCAAGAATTAATGTGGATTTATTTATTTAGAAGATATTATTTCAATTATATATATATATTTTTTAGGGCAAATTGACAGAAAAACCACCAAGTTTGGTCAAATTCTGGTCAATCTCGCAAGTTTCAAAATCAGCCGATTATATTATAACTTCAACAATTTTTGCAATTGTCCCATGATGCTTGATTTAGGAAAAATTGTTGCTGATGTGGTCAACGAAAAATCTTATACGGGCAAAACATTCGGCCTCTGAAACGACGTCGTATAATCCACGTCCGCGACACCTAGTTTGCCACATTATCAATTTAGAACACGTATGCGACACAACAACAATTTCATACACGTAGGCCACCGGAATATTTTGCCATGAGACAAT
>JAYDZE010000003.1:195359-214917 GCA_034509125.1 Monilaria moniliformis
ACAACAGTTAAAGCTTTTTGGGAAAATCTATTATGAAAGAACCATATTGTAAAGCAGCTTTAGGTGTAATAAAATGTGGATTAATTGAATAAGTACCAACCACAGCTTTAAAGACAACCTCACAAGTACAACACATTGTATAGCTATGAATCTCCAATGTTTTGATAACTTTTTAAGATAGAAGAGTATGAGTTGGAGACAACTCCCATCAAAATATAGAACTGAAAACCTTTCAAATAAAGATGTCGGAATAATGAGAAGCAGCAGCAGGCACGATATGGAGGGGGTAGATCTCTGGTCAATAAACATAGATAGGTGATTAAACTTCACTAACGATGGAAATGCATAGTAATAGGTAGTAGAAATGGTTGCCATAAGGAAATAACTTTTTGCATCTTAGGCAATATTGTTCCCCAAATTCATATATGTTGCTACATCAAGTGGGAATAAGATTTATCCAAAAGTGCAAAGAAATAAATGGCAATATAATTTGAAGTCTGTGAACAAAGACTACAATGAGCTAGCACACCAAGAGAAGGGGCAAAAGAACATGATGCTTAAACACGTCCAGCCAATGAGGCAACTGCCCTAATTCCAAAATTCTCCAGCACTGTTACGTAAATACTTATATCTTGTTGCGGCATTGAAAACTTTGATTATATACAAACCATGGGGAAGGAATAATTATCATGGTGTACTTATCCGCTCGGTTTAGGAGAAAGGGGAAAAAACCGAACAAATAGCTTAAAAGAGTTGCATCACCTGAGCTGCAACGGTATGGGAGCGAGTAGGAAATAGCTTGGTAATGCAAGCGGTGTTGAATCCATGCTCCGATAGCCCTATCGCCGCCCTCAGCCCCGCGCCTCCTGCACCAACCACCACCGCATCGTAGGTATGATCCACAACCGTGTATGAAGGCGCTGCTCCACTCTATTACAAACCACAGTATAAAGATAGAAGATCAAATGCAGTTGCCAAAGAAAACAAAAAAATTAATATCTCGAACACAGTGCAAATCCAGCACGTTAAACCCACGCACATCGATAAGGCGAGAACAGGATAAGCTAACACAAATATATTTATCAGCTAAATTCAAACACTTGCGACTTCAAACCCCAGCTAATTCATCGAGAATAAACCAAATCCAGCAATAAGAGAATGGCCAAAAAAAGGATCAAGCAAATGATTATGACACAATAACTTCACAGAAAATGCTGAAAACCGATCAATTAAAGAAGAGAGACAAATGAAACGTACAGATGTTGAGAATAGACGACGAACGGAATCGGCAGCGGTGGATTTAGAGGAAGGAATGCAGATGCCACGGGAAACGCATCGCCACATCTCTGCTCTTCTCTGCTGAAATTTGTTATTTGAAAGTGATGAGCTGAGAGTATTCATGTCAATGTCATAACTTATGTTTACAATATTATTTTTATTTTAAAAATATTTTTATTTCCTATAATTAATTGATGGCTATTCATATATTATTATTATTATTATTATTATTATTATTATTATTATTATTATTGTTGTTGTTGTTATTGTCGTCGTTGTTGTTGTAGAGAATGTGTGGATCTAGATTTCTAACCTCTCAACTCACATCTTTACAAAGGGAGAGATACCGTATAGCTAAAATGATCAAATTTATTAAGTGATTGTACGTTGATTATTAGTTAACTTATGATGTAATATATATTAGGAAAACTTGTCATATAATACACAAAGTTTGGACGAATTCTGTTTTTGCACAAAATTTTTGAATTTTAAAATAAAATACAACAAGCGTTAATTTTTATAATTTTCCCCCAATTTAAAAATCTCTTTAAATTGAAGTTGGTTGGATGACGAATTTGCCTACATGATAAAATGGTTCGGTAAACTCAAACAACAATGTTTTTAAGGGAATGCCAACAAATTTCGAAAGGAAACAACGTCGTTTTGAGTTTAATAATATAATCTAAGGTTCAAGATCATATTAAATTATATTACTCAGCTCATAAAACAATGTCGTCTGCTTCTTAAAACAATGCCCCTAAACTTTTTAAAAATTACTGGGGCCATGGACCCCATTGTCTCTCAGTCACTTGTGTAACTATTGCTTAAATCAATATATGACAAACTGTGAGTTTTGAATAAGAGAAGAATCTTTCATTTTGTTATGAGAGAAGCTGGGAATGAAGATCTTTGTAGCTAAAGGCCATTTATTTGGTATAACTGATGAAACATGCTGCCTAAGATTATTCTTTCATTTCTTCATTTGTTACAATTTTTAAGGGAAAAATTGTAAAACTCATTTTAACTTCTGGAGTGGTAATAAAAGAGTAATTAATTGGCAATAAAGTTCTTTTTCGATGAAAAGAAAACGCTCAAACCATCAAAAGTGGTGAGCATTAGATCCAACAGCCCAACAAAAACAGCAGCAAGCCAAAAAACAACACTAAAAGAAAATATTGGCAGCCTATACCTATAGCTAAAATAAAAGACAAGATTAGCCAATTCGTGGGGCACCCACGACAATATCACCTGAAGACAACGCAACACCAACAAAGTTCTGAAATTGCTGGTAGATTGTGTTGGACGTACTGCTTGTCACATGACATTTTTTGATTATAAGAATTACTGATTTGGTTTTGTTTTTCATTACATTATTCACAAATTTAAGTTGACATGGCAACAAGGTTGGCTTAAAACAGTGCTGGTGGAGTAGTGGTACTAAAGAGTCTAATACTTACATTTATCAACAACTCAATCCAATTTTAAAGAGGTACACTCTGGTGCATCTGTTTTAAGTGGAGATTAATAAATTCTGCTTGTAAATTGATGAATGATGAGCCCTAATTGGAATGGGTGTTCAAAGCTTTTGGTCCTATCTTTTAAATTGAGAAAGTTGTCTTTGGTTGGTCTTGTAATCACCATCTTTCTACAAGACACTCAAATCCAAATTCCTATGAATTCATATAGGAATCGTCATAAATCTTGCAATATCCCACTTGAGAATTAAATTACAAATAAATCTCCGAAAAAGAAAATCTAGTTCAAACACTATCTGCATGCTAAAACATTGATGAGTTGATTGCCACTAACTAATATGGATTCATATTCTGTTAATATAAAAATAAAAAGATCCCTTACTTCGAACAATGCTATTAGTATAGTCAAAAGTCTATCAAAGCCACAAACTAGAATTGGAACTAAGAAGAGCTACAATTTTGGAACTGCGTGTTTTGCTTAATACAACACACGGCATGAAAACCTGCAGCATCAACATATTAATACATAGTATATCTTCAAACTATATATACATTATATGAGATCTGATTCAGCTGCAGAAGAGGTTGGTGGTGAAAACCTCTCTGAATTATTTGAGTCTCTTCTTTATGTCACGAGATAAAGCATCATCTGTTTCTGAATTATGGTAGAAGGCCTATATGCGAATGATGGAAGCATTTGATGAATCTGGATTCCCTCTGTAGTTGATTTCTACAAAAAAACCGCCTCCCTCGCCTCTGGCAAGTCGTCCAGGATTCACACAGATACACTTGAGTTGCTCTTCTCCATCATTTGCATCTTCAACAGCGACCACCTGTTCAAGAAGAAATGAGAATTCAACTTGTAGAATTCTGCATTTTCCCATCATTCCTAATAATTTCTGGTTATTATGTAGGGTGACGTTTATATTGGGTGGTCCACTACATACTTTGATAGATTGAACAGCTTTGAGCTTGTTGGATCAAATTAACCTTCAAATAATGAACCTCATGTGCTGTAACTATCACTCAAAGTAAATCCCCCATTACTCAAGTAGTGCTATCTATCTAACAAATGTACATGGAAAGATGCTGTTTCCTGACCTTCACAAAGTGAGCCAAGTCTGAAGGTAATATTAGTATATCTGGAATCGATGAGAAGTGTAGAGCTTTGCTTGCTAGAGAGAAATCCAAGGGAACATCTTCTGAAGGAGGATACAATGGATAGAAGCTGCTCCATAGAAGAAAATGTATGAATAATAACATAACATAGAAGCAAAGAAGATAACTTTTTCATAGACTCATCTAGTAGAATCTCTGAGCATTCACTTTGAACATGCCTTTGCTGGGTTAATACATGCTTAGCTAGATTCGTCAACCTCTGCTTCGACCCCCCTTGTGGATTCCGACATATTTCCTCAGCACTGAGATGTTTAAGTATATCAACTGTGCAGCAACCCACTTTCACCTGTAAAAAGAAGATCCATCAAGAAAAACCACTGTAAGGATAGTTATTTTATCTGTCATTCTAACACTAAGACTTGCAATCACATGGAAGGATAGTTACAGGTTTCTTCTAAAGGTGAGAGTTTGAATGGTGAGAGTTTGAATACTTTTGCATTTTAACCGTAAGAAATAGTAAGTGACGTTAATGAGATTGTCATTTTGTGATCACATGTGGCTGTCCCCCAAAAACAAACAATAACTGTATGCTCATGAAAGAACTGTTATTCTTACCCGATTAGCACAAAACATCCCTGGATTGGTGATACTCTTTATCTGTCAGAGAAAATATCATTTGTGTCCAAAAAAATATTGAATAATTGTAGCACATAAAGCACCTTATGTACCTGATTACTAAAATCTGCAGGATGAATTTCAAAAGCAGGCTGTTCAAACAACCAACATAATAGGATCTTAATAAGAAAATTCAGCAGCAGAGTTAAACAGAAGAAATAGTGAATAGCTCACCTGAGGAAAAACATAGTCGTGATTCGCATCTCTGACAGACGGCATAAGAATCACGTGCGCTGTAGAATCCATATACTCGACATAATCTTGAAGCTACATAAGAAATCAATGGTATCATTATAGGTATAAGGAAGTTGATAATGTAAATGTCACAAAGCTACATAAGAAATCAATGGTATCATTATAGGTATAAGGAAGTTGAAAATGTAAATGTCACAGGCTGTGTTTTGACTTGTAAGACCTTTCCAAGAATCTCAATGCGAAACAATTCATCAAAGGTCTGATTGATGATTCCTTTCTTAAGCTCTGGATGATCAGAATCAATAAACGGCCCTAGCTATCAAAGAAAAAAATGAAGTAAGGCACTAGTTTAATTTCATCCTCATAATTTCTAGATAAAAAATCAACGAGTGTATGGAAGTCCCCACCAACACAAGCAACTGAGGTTGCTTTCGCCGTGCATAGGCCAGAAGATCGTTTAGAGGCTGGAATAACAAATTATCACTCGTAGTAAAAGGACCCGCTGCAACAATCTGTTGAAAAATAAACCAGCCAAGAAAATGAACTTAGACCTTTTTGCTTGAGTAATAAATGTATAAAAAATTTCACCCCAAATAATACACATTACAATGTAGTAAAGGTTTACTGCTGCAAAAACAACACTTTTATAGGTTTTATTTCCATCTAATATTTTAACAATTGCATTTGAATTAATCAAAGAAGATGATCCAGAAAATCTTGATTCAGCCTCTTGGGCAGCAAGACTAGTCTAGGAAATTCTGTTTAGATCAACTGATCATTATGACAAATGCAAATTGCTGGCAAAGTTTCGCATAATTTTCAATGGTTGCCAATATACAGATCCTCAAAGGGCCCCATCATTAGTTTATCTGGCCAATTATGCCAATTATACATCTCGAATAAGGACGGTAAGAAGGCAATGGGCATATAGGCAGTTAACACCACATGTAAAAAGAAAATTAACAAGCACGAGTATAATGGGAGTTTGCGAAGTAATGGAGGTATCAAATGTCGTACCAGTGACACCTCTGGTGTATCTAGCGAGGGTTTGCTTAGCTGAAGATTGTGATCCAAAGCTTGTCTCTTTGAAGGATGTTCCTCATCAGTAGCAGCAGACAAGGGAACATAATTAATAATATTTGATGCAATAACACAATGTCCACTAGGATTATGCCCTTCAACAGCCACTACCTATATCATGGCCAATATCAAAGGTATTTAGTATCATATACAGCAGACATACCACTGAAAATGAAATTTGCTGCCTCAATAAAACTCATTTCAACCTGGCCTGGAAAAATAGAAAATTGGTTTAACTTTTGCAAGTCAAGACGAACTCGCTGCCCACCAGAGTGCTCGACACTGTCAAAAACATCCACACCATGCAGAACATTAATAGGCAGCAATAAGACAACTGTATGACAAAATCGTGAAAATGCTGTTTGTTTTGGGTAGAAGAATGTTTTGTTTTGAGTGGAAGAATGTCTGCAATATTTTCATCTAAGCAGTCGCTAACTAGTCTTCCAGAAAGTGACATGAAATCGAGTCAAGGTATTATGCAAAGGAAGAGCCTTTACCTGCTTTGCAACAAAATGGGCTTTTCCTTCAGACGGCCTTCTTCCTCGCAACAGATCATGCCAACAGCAAAAATGCTTTTCTGGGATATAGTAATTTATGAAAGGAAACGACACCACATTAATGCGAAGCCTAGGTGAACACGAGAGTAATATTGATAGAAACTATCCTTCCAATGCCAAAATTTGTTAATGTCACCTCTTCTAAGACAAGTGGAGAAGTTAATACCTGAGAAGCTACAGAAGGATCAACCGGTTCATCATACCGCCCAGAAGACACATATGCAGTAGCTCGTTTTTTGATGCAATTTTCCAGGAAATTAAACTGAAGCCCACAAGAACAAATTAGAATGTTTGAAGAAAGAAAACTACAATTATCGAAGTAACAGTATACAAAAATACCTTGTCCTCAATTCTATCATACATGAACCTGCAACCAGGCTCGGGATGATATGTGTTAATTACCAGGGAACACTCTTTACTAGGTTGTACTCTCCTGATGATCTCATCTTCAGAATTTGCATCATTGTCCTCTGCTTTAATGGTTTGCATGTCTAGATGCTCATTAAGCGTCAACTGCACGACAAACTTATTCTTTCTTGACCCAAAAGGTGTTACTGGTTCTAGAGGTTTTTCAGAGGTAAGCTTGATGCTGTTTGTCCTTTGTGCTGAATCAGATGATTTCTGAAGCGATAATGTGTGCTTATCAGGGGGGGTGTCGAGTATGGCTTCTGTTTCTCCATAGTTACCATTCAATATCCTGTTCGAAATTGCATATTAATTGTAACGTACTCTGTAATCAAAATCCCATGACTGAAATAAATTATAGAGAAAGAAAAAATAACGGTTCCCAGGACAACCGTGACTAGCATGAAGCTTCATTTAACATTTTCAGGGATGGATTGTAAAATTTCTGCACAGAAGAGTCTAAGTTGTTTTGTTATTGCATTAAGCATGCAACAATAAAAAAGATTGAGATCAAGTACATTCTAAAATCAGTTAATCAGAATCATCATTCGTAGAGGTCCAGAATGAGATAGGAAACTGGACATGCATAAAATAATTTTATTCTTTTATCAAATAAATAATTAAAAGAAAAGACAAAAAAAGGCAAAATAAATTAGAGTAAGGCAAGTAAATATTGGGTCAACCTGATCTAGATGCTCATAGAATTCAAACATGAAAAAGCAAGTGTATTGTAAGAAATAACAACATAGACCCTTGAAATTGCAGAACACGACTCACATGGCTACATCATTAGAGTACAGATGCAACCCGGATGCTTTCTCTTTGACTTTATCCACCTGTTCATTCTGCAACTGCTCTAAAAATGCACCCATATGTGAGCTCCGTACTGTAGAGTCCAGGCCCCTGTTACAATATAAGATCAAACACGTTTTGACTGATCACACCCTCATTCCTAAACATAAAAACTAACTCCCAAAAGAAGAAGATGATACAAATTTCTCTTAAAAAAACACAAGTTTGCAAATTTAAGATATTAATGTATCAGAGCATAAATTTCCCGTTTAACCATTCAGAACCTGGCTCAATTAACAATTATATTGCATCTGTATAATTTTACGACCTTCTAAACACAGATTAGTGGAGGATCTTAAAATGCCTTACACTACTTATACGTTCCTTGAGCTTTAAAGAACATTTATTTGATTATAAAAATAAGTTCTTGAATTATGAAACACTAAGTAATCATAATTATAAACAAATAGATAATCAGTAGTAAGCAAAGCTGCTACAAATATAAGAATAGGTCAGGAACTTCATTTTATCTCCACAAGATTCATAAGATTCAAAACTTCCTTTCATTCTTTTTAACCAAATGTGTAATGTCACTGAAGCACTTCTGAAATCACTCAAATTGGCCATCTAAACTGGTGGATGCGTCATATATGTTACAATATTAAAACAAAGGAAAGGAAATTCGAAAATCTGATCAATTCTTCAGTCACCTACCATTGTTTGTGAGGCTGGAGACAACTGAGCAAATAGAAAGGCAAAATTGCTTCGAATAAGAGGGAATTAATCTAAATCCTGACCTGTTGATAGAGTACAAATCCCAGTTGGCCACAATGTCCGACGCGCTGAGCTTGTATTGTATACAAAATGTCAGACCTGAACAAGTTGGGGAATTCGAATCAAAATTAAACCAATATTACGAATTTCGGGAACCGAGTTATTCAATGCATGAAATGGCTACTCGGAAAAAACTCACATTTCTGGAGAATCTCTTCCTCTTCGTCAAGAGTGAAACCGCCCTTGGTGAATTCTTCTTTGATTTTCCCTTCCATTTTCCCGTGAACGTGGAGCTGAGTAGCAGTAGGGTTTCTTTCAAGATTAAACTTTCAACGAGAGCAGTGGAATTAAATGGCGCGAAACATTTGCCGCCAACGATATATATTTCATTTCTCTGTTCCAATTTTGCCCTCAGCTTCGGCCCAATTGTAACTCGTTGGGCTCGGCCCGATCAGAACGAATTGTACTATGCAAAAAATTACACTTTTATCCTGGTCTATTCATTGTTAGTCTTTATTTATTTATTTTGTTAAATTAGGCCTCTTATATATTAGATCCGGTAAGCATTTTTGTAATTAGACCAATTAGGCCTATTTTAAATAGCTAATTTTAGGCATCATAATATTATATTTAGTAAAAGATCTTGGGTTCAATTTCACCTATCGGTTGAATATTCTTTCACCTTGTGTGATAATAGTGGTACCACTTGCGTTCAATGTAGTATTTCGCATCCCGTACTGCCATCTTCTCACTCCATGTTGGAAATCTTTTGCCTTGGAATCCATCAATCTCCAACATATTCAGATTTGCATTTGCATGAGGTTGAAGGCCTTCCAACACACTCTCATCATTTGTAGTTTCACCTTGTCTACTTGCATCCTTCTCAAATATATTTGCTTTCGGAGCCTCTTCCTTATCACGCATCCTCTCCAGATTCGTCTAATCTCTGGTTTTCCTTTGAGATTCCAGCTCTTCAATTTGATACCCCTTCTCTTAATCTTGGTATAATATATTTTTTGTACTGTAAGATGTATAACATATAAAATATATTAATATATAAGTTGAATATTCTATGTAATATCACTCGATTATATTTATCGTATTTATTCATCATCCAGATTGACAAGCTTATTAGAATTTAGAATGTACATATGTGGATTTTGAAGTAAGGTTAAATGAAATTTAGATAATAATTAACCTCAAAGTAAGATGACGAGATTTCAATATTTAAAACGAAATCAAATATAAAATTATTTACAGTGATGATGTACAGCATATCATATAGCTATTGATTATACCATATCCAAATTTGTATCACAGAAGCTCTCGTAGCTCAGTTGGTTAGAGCACCCGTTTAGTAAGCGGGAGGTCTTGAGTTCAACTCTCAACGAGAGCAGCTTTACTTTTTTTTTTTTTTTTTCTCTTTAAGCCTATGTTTGAACACTTTATTACAGTGCCACTGGAATATGACTCTGAAAAAAGTATACTATATTTGGAAGCGAAAGCATTTTGAGAGTGTGGTCATTTATATACAACGACACTGAAATATGACTTATAAGAATAATTGCATAATAGTTTGAACCAAGTGAGGTTGGTTAATTGTTATTGTTGTTATTCTGTCTGAATTGGGCAGTTGGGCATGGAGGAGGAGGATTACTTATTGGGAATCAAATTCTCAACAATGCTTGGAAAATGGAAAGCCAATTTTATGTTTTAATATATTGGTTTTATACTGTTTTGTGAATTTTAAAGGGTTCATGCATATTTATTTTAATATATTCTCATTTCCTTTTTATTTTTCATAAACTGTTTTGCCTTGTGCAAATGGATATGTTCTCATACACCGTTGTTATAAGCCCCCAATCGTATTTTGGGATCTCGGTGGCGCCGGAGCAGAGAGTATCCAATATATTACAACAATAAAAGTGTCGATTCAATTAACATCAGCTCTCGTAGCTCAGTTGGTTAGAGCACCCGTTTAGTAAGCGGGAGGTCTTGAGTTCGACTCTCAACGAGAGCAATTATGTAAAGTTTGTTTTCATGTATAACTACTTTTTGTTTTTTACTGAAGCAGTTCATCTTACATGTACATTCAGAAAGGGAAAAAAGAAAAAAACATCATACATTCATACATACATATTTCAAAATATATTAATATGTAACACAGGTCTATCGACCATTAATTGATATAATTTAAATGATGCCTCCATTAATTATTCTTGCATTCTTTCAAAAAACAAACAACTCAAGTTTCAAGCCAACAGGTCTATTATTAATTCATCTAATTGTTTCAAGAATTTTCAAGCTACCAGTTTATTTTTTTATATTTTTTATTATAAAGTATTTGGCCTCCGCAAATGGATGTTCTATATAAAGCTCATTTATCTTATAAAATGGTTATATATATTTCATGCTCGTATATGTTAATTATATATCATGTTAAAATTACTTTAAAAATATATCATGCTAAAATAAAAACAATTTTTAACCTGGATTGTATAGGTTTGGAAATAGTTATACATGGCTATTTTACATGTAAAGAAGCATAATTAATAAATTCTGAAAAGAGCTTGTTAGGTACACATTCATGCATTTCTTGATAAAAGGTTTCTCAGAGAGAGAGAGAGAGATGTATTTTCGATAGACACAGATCAAACAATTTGAATTTCAATATCATTTTCCTGTTTCAAGTATCTAATATGTTACAGACAGATGTTTCTGTTGCATATACAAGTAGACCAGGAAATGATAATCTGCTTCTTAAACATATACTAAACAAAATAAATCAAGCACAGCTAACACGCAGTAACTACTACACTGACTCATCTCATATACAGATATACTTCCCCAAATAGTCAGCAGCATATGTCCGGCTTGATCAACCTCTTCACTTCTCCTTTCACAGGCCCCATAATATTACATATACAGACAGCTAACATGAAATAACATATTTCATTTGAGATGAGAAAATGCATGATACAGACCATGCCACATTAGTTCTTTTGGAGTCACCCACAGGCCTCGGAAACTGAAACTAAGATCACAAGTATAGCTTTAACTGCAGCATTTCCTAAATTTATATTCCTCTCTGAGGCAACGAACATTACTAGGTGAATCTTACCACTTCTAAACGTGTATCAGAGGCAAGATAATCAAAAGCAGAACTTGAGTATACGAAGATCTCAGTTTGCCCCATCTTTCAAGGCTGAAGCAAACCTAAATTGCGAAGTCGTGTATGTACCAAGTCTTCGAGCTGTTGGTGAGACAAAATGACCTGAAATGTGTTGCACTGGAAAACGGTGGCGGCAACTCGGAGAGCCGAACCGTCGTTTCTATTAACGTGACGTAATAAAGAAACGGATGCATTTCTTGGAAAGTCTTTCTTCTTTGTTAAATTGTTTAGCTATGGCAGCCTTTTACTTACTTTGAAGGTCTCAATTAGCAAAACGGTTGAGTTTGTTGAATTGATGAATAATAGCAAGAAGAGGGCACAGTTTTTCATTGGAAAATGTTTAAATGATCAAAATGTTTACTTCTGCAACGATTTTTTTTAGAAGGGCGAAAAGCTTTAGCAATTACATATGGAAAAGTATTTATAACAAGTTTTCGCTACTCTATTATAAAAAATATCGGAAACTATGCTGGAGAAATGTTATGCTACGTGCCTTGTATAAGTATGACCATTCGGTCCATTCTCGATTGGTTTAAGTTAGCATTTTATATATATTTAGTTTGATTATAATACCTTAAAAATTGTTATTGATGCCATTAAAATTACAAATTACATAAAAATTAAATTTCAACATTCTTTGAAATTATAAAAAATGAATAAACCGAGCTTTGATTTTTATATTATTTATAAAATTAATTATGTAAATAATGATTTTTTAGGCATTAGAATCAAAATAAATATATAAAACAACAAATAATGATAAAATGAACTAAATGAGAACGGTGCTCACGAATGATGCTCATGTAAGATATATGTCATAAATGTATCTTGGAATTATGAATATAATTTTTTTTTTATCAAAAATGCTAGTTCGTTTTCTCCAATTCCGGAATTATGTGGCCCGCTACATACTACAGTGAAATGAAATTATAATTAATAAGATAAATATCACTTAAAATTTTCAAAATTTCTGAGCTTATCAAAACTATCCCAAATTATAATTTGTATATTAAATCATGTACTATCAAATAGTTATAAAAAAATGTCTTTGGTTCATTCCAGCTCCAAAATGTTGACGTGGCTTGATACGATACAAAATAATGGCGTTTGATCGTCCTAACACCGTGTTTTCTACAATCTACGCGTAACATAGAGTCAGTTGAAGGCAGTGACGGATCCAAAGAGGGGCGGGAGGGGGCGGCTGATCCCCCGACGACTAACTTCCCCGTAGCATCACCGAAAAATCAACATGATCGCTCCTCCCCCTAGAGGATCTGCCATTATTGCGGCTCGGAGCTTTAAAAAAAAAATTTCTAAAAAAAATTAAGCTCGAAGAAATCGTATGTGCTAGGATCTGCAATTGTTGCGGCTCAAAAATTGAAGAAAACGTCGTGCAAATATTTATGTTGCTCTTGGATTCTGCCCCCTCTATTCTTTGATTCTGGATCCGCTACTGGTTGAAGGGGTTGTTAATAGGTACATGACCGTATACTAGGGCATAGCTTGCATGGGAGAACGAAATTACGACTCGTGCATCTGTTTTCAATCATATGATAACAACTTTTCTAGTATAAATGTCCATCCCTGAAGGAATCTCCTTCCTTAGTATTACACCATTACTCATTCCCAACCATAGATTTGGAAACTTAAAAAATATTGGCACACATCAAAACACTAACAGATAATTGGTAAGATCCACTCACATAAACTAGTAATCTGCAACACCATAAAATTACATAAACAATTTGAATTACAGACTTCTTTGCTCACATGTTTGCCACATAAGTTACTGAAAGCATTGCATGATCCAGATAAATGGCAATACAGCGGGGTAAAAAATAATTAACTATATTACCTACTCTAGGAACTATACTATTTACTTATAATAAATCAATTTTCACCAAAAAGACAAAGAAAAAGAAACGAAGTAGTCTACTGCAGCTAAAAGAAACAATGTAGTCTATGCAAGTCAGCACCTTTGTCCCTTGCTGGTGGTGTTAACTCGGGCAGCTCTTCTTTGAAAAAATATTAGTACAAAGGAATTCAGAAGTTACTTTCTCAGACAGCGCGATACCAGTGACTCCAGTAGCATTTTTGTTCTCTATTGGGTGCCTTTTGTCTCACAAGACCGTATATACTACAGTTGGGCGTAGAGCAGTTCATTCCATGTGTCGGGGATGCCTGGAAGGCACCAGTGTAAGCAATCATTTATACCTTCTGATGCTTTCCTGCTGTAGTGCGATATGTGAGCCTCATCCCTAAGTTCGGAAAGAGCAGTTATATCCAAAATCTTGACCACAGTGCCCCTGACAGCACCTTCCACAACTGGGTCGCTTGATTGATTTTGAAAAACTTCACTCCCCTTTGATAAGGGGGAGATATTATTGCAGCTACCCCCCGTGTTCCACTCTCCATTAGCAAAATGTCTTGGTGATATTGTTCGAAGGAAAACCTTGAGGTGTGGATATAGAGGAATTTGTGAGTCAAACCATCTGGCAATGCTATATAATGTGTAATTTTTAGCATTTCCCATCTCAGCTAGTTTTCTGTTAATGACCACCTTTCCTTCAGCATACATAACCCATTTGTTTGCCCTAAGCTTCCCTCTGTTCCAGTGATGACCCGTGTTGAGAATCACAACATCAAGCTGGGGGAGATATCGTTCCAAAAAAGCTGGTGGGCGGTCCAAATGCATGGCATATTCAGTGGCTGGGTCAGTGATGTTTATCGGTTCTATACCACAAAGACTTGCTGACCAGTAATATAGTATAGTGGTATTGGTAGTGGGAAACCGATATGCCCATCCATCGGGTCGGATGGCTCCTTTCGGTTTGGCAAGGCCAAATTTCCATCCCACACTTTCAACTTCTGGCTTCTCCTCGCCACCAGAGGCCATGCACATAAGAGATTGGAATTGTTGTCTGCCCAATGAATCTCCTATAAATGCAATAGTCTTGTCCTGCATTCTGAAGTATCAGAAGTTAAGCGCAGAAAAATCTATTTAAAAAAAAAAAAAAAAGGAAAAAAAGAAACATTCTGTGGCAATTTTGCATCTTCAATTCTAGTTCGGAAGGGAAACCTGAAAAAATGGCATCTCTTTTACTTATGTGAATTATAGACTAATAAAAATTTATTCACATTCATAGAAGGGGCGGATGAAAACCAAAGGAAGCTTGCCCAAGTTAGGTAATCTCTGTCCAGCACATAGTAATGAAAAATATGGACAAGGTACTCAAAAGGTTGAAGTGACTAGCAGAACAGAAAACTTGTCATTGCTGGTAATGAAGCAATAAGTCTAGCAAAAAGTGCAAGGGTCAGATATGGCTTGGCAACATACAGACCTTCTTAAAAAATCACTACCCTGAAACTCAGGCATCTCACAATCATTTGGCTGCCAACGATAACCTTCATAAGAAAAATCTGTGCGTTGGGTCAGTCTACAAGCCCACATATCAGATAGCCATTGCTTGCACCCTAACCCTGAATACAATGGTCTCCGGTTGTCTGCGACCCATCTTCCTTTGCCATAATTACAAGCTGTAAAATATGTAGAAACATATTATGACAGTATACTTGGAATAGTCTTTTATTTTAATTTAATTGATACATATCACAAAGATTAGGTTCAAGGCACTGAACCCATGTACAAATGGATCATAGGAACACTGCAAAACCCATTTACAGAATCAGAATATCAGAGACAAAATCAACAAATAAGAATTTATTTCACTGATCACCTTAGAAAGTGCCAGTTTCATATCTATAGAGGTCATTGATCTAGCTAGATAATGTTCCAGTTACTAAGTCATATGACTTTGCTTCCAAGGGAAAAGAAACTTCGAATTCCAGAATAGTCAAATTAAATTATAGCAAGGAACTTGTGTTGATGCAGTTTCAATGGTAATGGAATACTCTTTTATTTCATTAACCTATCCATAAAATGAGAAAGATTAAGTTGTCATTTAAAACCGTAAGTGACTATTATCTTCTTGACATAGAGAACTATTTAGCACACAGGAAACTTGGTCACTCTAATGCTAGTCAATTTTTTCATAGTCTATGCCTGTTACTGGTAACAGATATGTTGGCATTCTCCATTGATCAGCTGCTGATATTTTAAATTTGATCAAAATTTGGATTAGGTACGCTTGACGATATAGATAATCTGAAAAGTATGCACACAGCCACATGCAAACTGTAATCTTTTACATGATTACTTAGGATTGAGAAGATATAGATTTAGAATGCTAATGAGATTAATAGTACTGCAGGATACCTTGCTTCTTTATAGGAGAATCTGAAACCTGGTTCTGCTCTTTACTCTCATAGACTGGCGTGTTCATCTGGTCCATATCACTTTCAGAAGGTTTTATTGTATCATCATCTTCTGTACCTTCGGGAAGTTGAGAGACTGAATCTTCCTCTAGCTCCAAGGGATTTGATAATACTGATGCATCAGCAAAATGATCCGCTGTAAAATCTGCATTAGAGAACAGATTTCAAGAGTGTACCTATAGTATTACAATCAATAATCCTTTGACATATGAATATATGATATGCGGATTCTAAATTACAAGAAGAGGAGAAAGATTGCTAAATTATGGAACTTAATAGTACTTTACTTTGAATATTGGACTGAGATCATGAAATACTAGTACACCATTTTTCTCCTTTGTAATAGAATAATGCCAAGAATATTAGGTCACACTCAAAACACTCATACATATATTTTCAATGAAATGGATTTTGGAAACAGTAACACCCAGAAAAAAAAAAAAGGATTATTGGTAAAAAGTACCATCAGTTATTCGTCAGTAGGAAAAAGAAGATATTTTGCCCCAGCAAGAATACTTATTTCCTTTCTTCTCCTAAAAATTTCTTCCCGCAAAAAAGAGTACCCACTATATGTCAGTAGCATAACACTATTCACTTATTATGATTCCGAAATCAAACATTATAAGTACATAATTTGACAGCAAAAGCCAATGTAAATGCCACTAACTACTCAAAAGTTTACAGTCTAATGTTTCTCTAGAGTCAGAAATAAGTCAAACCGTTACTTTTAATTCAAATTTCTTCTCCCCTCCCTTCCCAACCAAAACAAGTTTTCCTCCCAAATTAGAAAGACTAATATAGTAAGTAATCATTTCATATCCTTTACAAACTTCTTTTTTTCCTTCTTGTTTGACAATCCTATTAAGGGTCACCTCTAGACTCTAGGTGTTTAGTATCAAGCTCATGGTGACATGGATTAGCTTTTTTACCTTTCAGGATATAAAAAAGCAAAAACTAAAGACCAAGACATATGTAATTACCTGAGGTATGCATCAAGAATTGCTCTTGTGCTGATAAGAGACTGGTAAGAAGTGGATTATTCTCCCAAGACCAGAAAAATATAGTGGTCAAAAAAAGAGCAGCCAGAGTAAGAGAAGAGTGTCGTCCCCAAAATCTACTAGATTGTCCACCCTTCATTTTCTATGTACACTTCTCAGGACCAGATACTCCTAGCCAAGCCTCGGGGGGGAGCTGTATAGCTGTGGGGAGCTTGAGGATGTGAATTATGATAATACACAGACTTTTCATGCATAGACTGTTGGTATCTCCTATATGTGCGCAACCTAGAAATGAAAAAAAGAAAGATCAAAAGAGGTAAGTTATTGTACAAGCATTACAAGCAAAATGCATTAGGACCCAAAAACATCCAAAAAACAAGATGATGGTTTACACACGAGACAGTTTTAGATATCCATTGTCATTACAGAAAGCAGCTTAGAAGTTTGAAATAGTCAAATTAAAGCACGTTTAGCAAATTTCAAATGAGAATTAACTCTGATATTGCATTTCAACCTAACGTGTAGATAATAAAAATTGACTTACTCCAATCAATATAAAGCCAAAATATTTAAATGTCAATTCCAAAACAAAGGTATGAAGTTATACATGTAAGCCATAACTGCAATGTCAATTCAAGCTGTGAATTCTATCAATGAAGCTCCTATCAAACCGGACCAACCTCGCATTATAATCCAGTAAAATTCACATCTTACAGAAAACTAAGAAACAAATCAATCTCGTTGCTTGAAATGTGTTGAGCAATTACGGGAATTTAATGGGAAAACCACTCCTGATATGGTGTGGGCGCCTTAAAACCACAATCACCAACAGCTGTCACAACTAGAATTCAAAAACCACATTGCAAGCAATAAGGAAGATGCAGAAATCTCCCCACGAAAAAAAAATAAAAAATAAAAAAAATAAAAAAAAGAAACGCCCATTAAAAGCTGCAACCTTCAAACATCGAGAGGAATAAAATGAAGCATGAATCTCGAAAACAACAGCAGCATTTCATCGCTATAGTTAGAAAAATACTAGTAAAAATATATTCACCTGCTTTGCTGAATGCTGGAAGATCCGTCGCGATTTATTAATTTATTTCAAAATTTTGGGTCCCGGAAAAATGGGTAGATCCTGTCAGATTTATATGTTCTGCAGATGCATACACACATGGGCCGGGGTGGGAATTTGGGTGGGTTCTATGGCGGGTCGGGTCATTTTCCGCGTTACCAATCCATAACATTTTACTAAATGCGACGTGCTGACATGTTGGGTGATAATATAGTAATGCTTAAAATATAATTTTATAAAATAAATATATTATTTTAAAGTTAAATATTAATTGATGGAAACAACATTTTATTAAATATTTAATGTGTTATAGTTATCTGCAACACAATTTTTTTTTTTTTTTTGCAATTACACTATTTTCTATTTTTTTTTAATTACACACGATGAAGATATCTTTGACTCTTTCGGCGACAGATTGTTGGCGAAATTTGAAATTATTCTAATATATTATTAATTTATGGGTATTTGTTTAATTGTTAAAGAAATTTGAATTTGTTTAATTGTTAAAGAAATTTGAATAACGTGGTTGGTTTCATGAAATGCATAATAGATAATAGATAATAAAATAATTTTTCTTATAAAAAAAATCATTGGAAAAATCTATATGGAAACTCGGTAACTACATATTAATATTCAATAACCTCCAAATTATACAGAATAGATAAATTATACCTTTTCTATCACGATAAGAAGTCACACTTTGTGGATGATACGAGATTTTAAAAACTTTTATTTAGAATGTTTAAATAGAGAAAGAATAAATTGTTGAATATATTAATAATGTGAGAAAAATTAATAATGTGAGAAAACAAAAGTTGTTTGATAAATTAATAATAAGAGGAAAATATTGTTTAGGATATAATTATTTTCCTAAATATGAAAATGTAACATTTTTGATAGGACAAATTAAAAAAGAAAGTAAGATATTTTTAGTGGGACATAAGAAGTATAAAAAAAACCAAATATGACATAGTTAAACCCATATAAATATTAGCGGGATTCACATCTTTGACCAATAGATTATAGATTACACTGTCATTTGAATTAGGCACATATGCATCAGATGTTTAACATCCAAAGTGTTTTATGAGAGTTGGGATCTGAAGATATCAAAGCAAAAATGTTTTAAATGATCCCTTAGTCAAGATGGTGATCCAACAAATCTTGGTTAGATGAGTCTAGTTAGAAAATGCCATTCTGCTATAATTGGTAATGATCTCTTAGACGTGATGTTTCTCACTAACCTTTTATTATGATCTGCATTATGGCTTAGTTCTTATTTCTGCCAAAAGAAGTGAGTTCTCATTTGATTACAACTATATATATATATATAGAGATATATATATATATGTGTGTGTGTGTGTGTAATATTATATTAAAATTTTGGATTTTTTGGTTTTTATGGATTTATCAATTTTTGTTCAATTTTTTAGTTCGATTCATTTTTTTCTGAAAGAAATTATAAAACATGGTTAGTTTGGTTTTAACAAAAAATCAAGTAAAAAACCAAATACTCAACCCTAGTACAGATGTATAAAGGCCAGGCTTGTTGATTAAGGAGAATTCTGTGTTACAGAGATACGGACTTGCCGGAAAGTTACACGGAAAATGAAGATTTACAAATGAACAAA